>ML784446.1:541682-552797 GCA_009831015.1 Picea engelmannii
ACTTTGAATTCCTTGAGAAAATGAGGTGCATTCATGGCTTTTTATAGCATTGCATTGGGTTATTGTGTAACTGCTTTGTAGTGTGAAAAGAGGCCATTTAGGGCATTATTAGGTCTTTGACCAGCCCACCATTCGGATCTAGCTTGGATTTGGAAGTCAAATCATCTTGGGAGCTGAACCATAAGTGGTTGGGAGGTCAACCATATTCATAAATGTGTCGTTTAGTAGGTGCGCGGCTTTTTTCACTAACAGGCGTGCATCGTGCGCGTATGCGCGCTTTCGACGTTCCTGTTCTGCGCATGTGCGCGCGCACCCAAATTCTATAAAGAGCTCTTCAATTTTTTACTATTTTGTATAGTTTTTTACCTTTTTTGAATGCTATGATATTAATTCAGGGCCATGAATGACTTTATTACTTTTTGACGATGCTGAGTTCCTGTAACCATGTGCGGACGAAATTTCAGTGATAACAATAGAGAACATGTTTATTAGTGCAGACTGTTCCTCAGAGGAGATATGCATGTATAGATCCCTGTCTAAGGAATTACATGATGTTTTTTCTTGGTTATATGATGAAATGCCAGTCATAGACCCCCACATTATTGAACATGAGATAAAAACATACGAAAATGGGAAACTTTTTTAGCAAAAGTTACGACATGTTAACCCAAGGAAGAAAACAACAATTAGAGAAGAGGTACATAAAATACTCAAAGTTGGTTTCATCTATCTGATTCCCCTTACTAAAAGGGTGTTGAATCTCGTTCGAGTGGATAAAAAACAAGGAATCATTCATTTTTGTATGGAATTTTGTGATATGAATAAAGCATGTCTCAAAGACAACTTCCCCATGCCATTTATAGATGGTATTATTGATGAGTATGCGGGAAACAAAATCTTCTCTTTCATGGATGGATTTTCGGGCTATAATCAGATCTAGATCCGACCTAAGGATAAACACAAGACAACATGTATATGTCCTTAGGGTACATTCTTATATCACAAGATTCCTTTCAGACTTAAAAATGTTGGGTCTATGTTCTAGTGGTCTGTTTCTTTCACTTTTCATGATCTCAACCATATCGTCAAAGCTTATCTTGATGACCTTGTTGGCCGCTTTCGTAAGAAAGAAAATCATCCTGCTCATCTTCGACTTGTGTTTGAGAGATGCATATATTATCGCATTTTATTGAATCCCAATAAAAGAATTTTTGCATTGTCTCGTGGTGTCTATTGGGATTTATATTTTCCAATAATGTAATCATCGCTGATCCTTTAAAGGTTGTGGTGATAATTCAGTTACATCCCCCGCAAAATATTTGAATGCTTCAAAGTTTGCCAAGAAAATCCAATTTCCTTTGTTGGTTTATTTCCAATTATGCTAACATCACCAAGGGCTTCACGCGCTTGCTAAAAAGGGGGTCCCTTTTATTTGTGACGAGTTTGTGCAATGATCTTTCAATTCACTCAAAACAACTCTTGTTTATGCCCCCTTGCTTAGTCCCCCAGATTATAGAATATATTTATTGATGTATATTGCATCAACAAATTTACTGTTGGCATGGTTCTAGTTCAGGAAGACGATGTCCTCCACGAGTACGTAATTTACTATCTCAGTCGTGGTTTGATTGGTCCTGAACTTAATTACTCACATGTCAAGAAGATGGCTTTGGAAACCGTACACTTTGTCCAGAGGCTTAAACATTACATTCTTTTATGAAAGACTAATGTAATCATTGATGTTAATCCATTCCAATACGTCCTCACATGGTGAATAATTGGGGGGAAATACAATAAATGGATTGTCATATTGCATGAGTTTGATTTGGAATTCATTTATTCTAAGTACAAAATATCATTAGCCTTTGTCAAGATCATGTCGGATTTTCCCAAGGATGGTGAGGACACCATTATTATGGAATCATTTCAGGATGAGCATATATTCCTTATCTCTTCTAGTGACCCTTGGTACGAGGATATCCTCGTATATCTCTAGATTTTGAAGTTCTCTTCACATTATTCACGAGACAAACGACATTATATTCACTATTAGATAAATAGTTACCTCATTGTTGGTGACACTCTGTATCATTGGGGAGTTGATTTGTTCTTTTGTTATTGTTTAACTCATGCGGAAGAAGAGAGTGTTCTTAATGACTACCATACTGGAGCATGTAGTGGCCATTTTTTTGGGTTGGACACAACCCAAAAAATCATGTGTGTGGGATATGTTTGGCTGAGAATCTTCAAGGATTGTGTTGAGGTGGTCAAAATATGTCACCCTTCTCAAATATTTTGTGGGAAGATGTGAGCACATCCCACGCCTTTGTTTCTCGTGATCATCGTCGATCCCTTCACCAAGTGGGGGATATATTTCATGATATGCCACCTTCCTTCAAATAGGGGGAATAATTATATTATTTTGGTCATTGACTACTTCATGAAGTTAGTGGAGGCCATGCCTACGTTTGCGAATGAGGAGGAGATTGCAGTGCTATTTATATTCAATCAAATCATTTCTAGGTTCAGAGTTTTGAAAGAGATTTTCACTAACCATGGAAGTCACTTCCCAAACCGAATGATGACAAAGTTATCATAAAAGTTAGGTTTCAAATAGGAGCATCCATATCCTTATTATCCTTAAGAGAATGGTTAAGTAGAGGCTGTCAAAAAATCTCTCGAGACCATCCTTCAACGAATTGTAAATGCAAGAAAATAAAATTGGAATTTGATGATTTATCTGACATTATGGGTGTCCTAGAATTCTACCAAGACTACTATAGGCTTCTCTCCTTTCCGACTCATTCACGGGTTGGAGGAATTTTTTTTGATTGAATGTGAAATACCTTCACTAAAGATCATTGTTGAGATTCTTCCTAACATGAACGAATTAGAAGTGTGTCTCATTCACTTGGAACATATTAATGAGAAGTGTTGTGATACAACCACAATGAACGAGGAACAAATAAAGAATTTTAAGAGTAAATATGATAATTTTTTCCACCCAAGGATATTTGTTGAGGGAAATCTTCTATTGGCCTACGATCATGACAAGGATGCTTTAGGGGTAGGCAAATTCAATCCAATGTGGCACGATCCTTACATTGTGAGGCATAACCTATGAAAAAGATCTTATGAACTATTGGATTATGAGATTAATGTGTTCCCAAAGCCCAAAAATGGGCTCTAACTCAAGAGGTACTATGTATGAGCATCAATTCTTGGGCATCTACCCCTTTGTATTTATTGTATATTGGTGGTATTTAGGACTAGTTTTAGTTTTTTTATTTTCATTTCAGTGTGCTTATCGTGCTTCTGATTGGTTGACATATGTCATGAGAGTATTTGGTCTTCATAGGGTTCATGGACAATGCCATCCATCACACTTGTAGCCTTTCTTCTGACGCCTGGGTGATTTACTCGCCTTTGGGCCAAGTTGTAGCTTTCAGAGACACTTGTTTTGGGACAACAACCAAAAATTTGGCTAACTATAGTTTTGTCATTGAACTTCTTAGGGATTCCATTTCACATGGTATCCTGTCTCTTGAGGTTTTCCTGGATTCCCAATCAATAGTGTCATAGTTGAATGGCGAGTACCATGTTCTGATCCCACACTTCTCCGATGATTCCTTCAGGTACATATTATGGACCGTTTGTTCGATTATATTACATACATCCATGTTTCTAAGATTTCTAATTTAGTATCTTATGCCTATGCTAATTATGTCTTGGATTGGTATTTTTTTCACACTTAAAATTAGAAGCACACACATATACACATGTATATATATAAAAATAATTGTATATATATATATATATATATATATATATATATATATATATTGATTTAATATCCATTAAGTACAAAAATGTGGGCTAATGTTACAAAATCAGTCTCCTAGCCCCTAGTGTATGTATATATACATCGATGTAAGTAATATGTGGAATCTATGTAGAGGACCCTGTTATAACCCTAATTTGCACCAAACATGCTTACCTAGCATCGGGTCATCTCAGATTCCCTTTTTGCCAAAGCACTGCTAAACAACTCTTCTTAAAAACCTCTTTTATAAAGGCCCACACACTCTACGCCATTACTGCACGCATGTACACACTAGCTGACCCAAAACAGCCCGCGTGTACCTACAAAAGCAAGAAAAAAAGGAAAGTTGATGACGGAACACACATCTTTGGGTGAGTTAACTAAACCTTCCATCCATGCATGGCTGAGGGTTCGTCCAAATACCTAGCTTATTCTAGTCTATAAAAGAAGGGTTAGGGGTCCCATTTGGAAGAGGATAATAATAGTAAAGAAACTCTACCCAATTGCACATTCCCATTGTCCCAACCCTTTATCCATCCTTGTGCAAGAAGAGATACAGAGCAAAGAATTTGGAGGATAGTTGAAGAGAAGCCCAGGATCTGGTTCACGGAGCAGTGGCCGGTCTCGACATTATAAGTTGATTCATTAAAATTAATAAAGAAATGATTTTCCGGTCCCATTATATGAGTTCTTCATAGTTTATTGAATATATGTTTGAATCTCTAACCCATTAATCTGTAGGTAAAATGCATGTATAGTTTGTTGCTTGTTTTGTATGCAGGTCAGCCTTGGGAGGAGAGCTTCTAACAAGCGATCAAGTGTGAAGAAGGATCGACATCGAATGCTCAAAACAAGGTATGTTCATCTAACCATGTATTTGCTTAAAAGAAATGGGGATTAGGTCTAGGATGACGGTAGAAAGTAGGATTCTTTCGGTCTTATCTGCATGCATAATATAACCCTAAATGCTAGTCCGTAGGGGGATTTCCCACCACAACCAAATTGGTGACCATACTAGGGAAGTATCTAGGGTTCCTGGGAATATTTTTGGGTATTTAAAAAAAAAAAAAACTGGTTTCCTTTCTTTTTTTTGAAGTTTCTGCAAAGTCTGAGCTAACAGAGATTTTGTCTTCCATACGAGTCATCTCTGTTTCTTTGTTGGACTGTAATTTTTTTATTTTATTTTTTCGAGACCCACAGAGGTACACACAACCTATATAAGGTTTTCACGCATGTACCCACTCCCTACATTCTTACAGCCCACGCATAAATGCTAGCTGAAGAAGTAACAGTAATGTGTATGATTCCAGAAAATATTTGAGGCAGTCATCCTCTTCCCTGTCAGAATTAGTCATTCTCAGGGGTTTTCTGGCATATTATATATTTGGTGTGAATTTTTCTAGGTCATATCAACTTGATTTGTAGACTTTGTCCAAGAAGCTCTTTTTTTTGTATTTTGTAACACAAAGTTTTTAAGGTTCTAATTGAAAGTATAACAGTGAGGAATGGTTTAACAGGTCATCAAAAAAACTCATTACATTTTATTATTTATTTTATTTCTTATACAATGAAGGGTGTGCATTCTAGAGACAATTGTGTGCATTTTTCTTATAAGGTGGTTAAAAATAGGAAAAACCTTTGAAAGTACCATTTTGGAAGAAATTTATCTTTGATAAGGGGATAATTTTAAGAAATATCAAAATGTAGTGTATCATATAAGAGAATATATAATCCCCCATATTATTTCCACCTTGAAAGGTTGTGTGTCCAAGATGATAAATTTACCAAAGCGTAGAGCACGACGCCATGCTAATTATAATGTTAAATAGGGTATACCTCTCAGCTCTGAAATTTATCACTTCCTCCAAATTCATAAATATGGAAGAGGATATGGCATTTATATGGTATTCCAAAGGTAAACATCTTCTACTAGGCACTAGTTCACGAGAAGATATTAACTGCTAAGAATTTACAAAAACATGGCATCCTGGGCCCCTCAAAATGTGAGTTGTGTCGATTATATCTAAAAATGATTCAACATATTTTCTTTAAGTGTGAATTATCCAATAGAGTTTGGAAAGCAACATTTGAAGGTATAAAAAACAAAATAAGAAATACTAAATCCTCTAAAACCATGTTTACACTATGGAATAAATCTTGCAGGGTAACTTCAAAGGAAAATAACTTTTCAAAAGGGTATTGCCAAAACATTTGTGCTGGAAAATTTGACTTTTCATGAATAGAGAAATATTTCACCAAGAGATATAGGTTATGTATCTAACACCAAAATCTTGGTAGAATAATGTATTATATCCAAAGGAAAATATTTCAATTTACATCGAAGTTTAAGAAAAGATGGGGAATAATGGTTTGGGTGGTTTCAAATTTCTCCTCATCACTCAGGTTTTAAATTGCTCAAACAAATTTCCAGACCAAGTTGGTGGCTTCAACATAGCATCTTCGATTTTGAAAATTAGAAGACAACTCAACAATCATATATTATGTTTTTTGATGGTGCCTCGAAGGGAAACCCTAGGGTGGCAAGTGTGACTGGGGGGTGTGTGGGTGGGTTGGGGGTCATCATGGGCCTTGGAGGGACACTTGAATACTACTTCACCTATGTACTTGGTATCTTTTATAACAACACAAAATAAGCATATGCATTGTGGAAAGGACTCAAAATTGTAAAATGCACTAGTGTGCAATCAATGATTGTGATTAGTGATTCCAATACTATCGTAAATTATCTGGTTAATAATTTAGAGTCAGTAGACAATCCATTAGCCTTAATACTTGAACAAATCAAGAAAGAGATAAGATCCTTCTCTATTGTAAAATATTATCATGTCTTGAGGGGCTTGAACAAATCAAGAAAGAGATGAGATCCTTCTCTATTGTAAAATATTATCATGTCTTGAGGGAGATTATGGTTAATGGCATATTAAATCAACAAACCATCCCTTAATTAATAAATAGTACCAAGATATGTTTAAAAACCTCAACCTGTCACATGGCATGCAACTCGATCTCATAAACCATCACATGGATCACTTCAACACGAATTTAAATGGTAATGAGAAGGGATGGTAGCTCCCCCTTTGCATGAATCATGCTCTGAATTTTCAAGCTTATCTCCATTGGTTTCTTAACTCTTTGGTTCAAGGTGGGATAATGAAATTTTTGTTCGTTCCATGTTGGGGGCATATAATTTATTCTCACCAGATAACAACTTAGGTAGTAGAAATCATGGGGTATCTGGTGGAATTAAAACAACAATTAGTAATCTTGGAAGCCTAATTTAACCTTATTTGGAATTTTGCACTTTAATTTGAGCAAGGGTGACCAGTCCATGGCATAACACCAACTAATATATATAATTTTAGGCATATATTCTAGAATATATAACATCAAGGAGTACTGGGTAGCTTTGTATAAGGGTAAAGTCAATTTTTGTTTTGGGATTGTAGTAGAGCTCTTTTGGGATTGTGTAGCTATTTTGAAACTCCGTGGAACAGTATAGTGATGTAAGTATTACTGCAACATCTGTTTTAGTTTTAATCAATATAATTTACAAAGTTATTACAAAAAAAACAACTAAGAGAATATAGGAATTAATTTTCTTCATTCACTTATATGTAATTATGATATCTTACCATGCTATCATAGGGGGCTATCTATTTTCTAGAAATACTTTTCTTTTGTATCAATATTATATTTTTGAGAAATTAATAGTGTTTATAAGATATGGAAGTAAATTTAGGATCTTTGTTTTACATAATGGATGTGAGCACGTAAGTATATACTCAATGAAACTCTATTTCATGAGCTATAATTAAAAGGGCTTACAACTAAAATTAATAAATAAGTACAAACAACCATTAACAACATAATATATTTTTAATTTAGATCCTTTATGTCCTACAAAGATGAAGAACATTTAAGTGATGTAAGGATTTTGTTTTTGGATTGTTATATTCTATGTTTTGGGAAAGTGCAGTCTCTTAGAGGACATGTTTTATTGATTTTGGAAGACTGTAGTAAGTAGTTTTTAGAACAATTTGAACACAATACAAGACTATATTCTCAAGAGATAACATGATAACGAAAGTATATTTTGATTTCAAACTTTGAAATATCAAATATAAATATTTTTTTCTTGGAAAAAACCTCTTGATAACACAACATTAATATATCAAGACAAATATAACTGAATGTAACAAATAAAATATTCATATACATATTATATCATAAAATTCACCATATGCATTACACCAAACAATATATGCATATATTGTTGGCATGATTATAGACAGAAGGAAGAGTATGTTTGTTTGTCATTGATGGCAAGATCATAGATCAACACGATGAGAGTATGCTTGTTTCTCAACGATGGCAAGATCAACAATAAGCTCAGAATAAGGGAAGATGCAACAGTGATCGTTGGATCACCTTTCCCTGAAAACCGATGGTCGTCATTTCTGAATACAGACAAGAGGATCCAACAGAAGAGGAGAAAAGATCTCAGATGTGGATCTAAGCACCAAGGACCGATAGTCGTCGGATACAGTATAACAATGAAGAAGATAAGGCTGAGTGTTATCCTTGAACTCACGATATGCGAGGTCACAAAACAATCCTAGTTGTTGGAGCCAAAGGACATGTTGCGAGCGATTGGAATTTTACTGACTTGCAAATTGGAGGAGTCAAAGTAGCGTGATATGGGAAATCATGATACACGAGGTCACGAAACAATCCTAGCTGTTGGAGCCAGAGGATACTTGGTGGACGATTGGAATTTTGTTGACTTGCAAATTGGAGGAGTCAAAGGAGCATGATATGGGAACTTGAGATACACGACGTCGCAAAAAAATCCTGGCCATTGGAGCCAGAGGACACGTGGCAAGCGATCATCATTTCACTGACTTGCGAGTTGGAGGATTCAAAGGAGTGTGAAATAGGAACTCGCAATATGTGAAGTCACGATGATATCTGAGCCATCAGATTGAAGAAAAATTTTGGACCGTTGATCTGGCAAGAAAAGTGCTTGGATGTTTGGCACTTGGTCACAGCTGGTGGTCATGTGAGAGGAAGAATATAGCCTAGCTAAGCTCCATTTCGGAGATCACGACTTGGGAGAGTTGTGATGCCTCATACAAGTATTCTTGAGGTCGTTCGTCGTGAAGCGCTTTCATAATAAGCGCTTAGTCACTGCCGATGATCACGAGAAGGGAAGGAGCTAGCAGTTAAGCTCCATTTCAGAGATTGTGTGTTGGGAAAATTGTGGTGATTCATAATCAATCATCTGAAACGTGAAATCGTGAAATGACTTTATGTTTAGTGTTCGGTCACAACCAGTGGGCATATGGGATAAATGCAAGACCCTGCAGATGTAATCCAACGGTGATGGTTAATCGGGAATTTGATCAAAGGGTTACTGTTTCACTTCATGGTTGATTGTTTAGTTACAATTCAGTTAGCTGAACGGAATCATATTTCTTGGAGGTTTGGCGATTCAGTTGCTGAGGCGTTTCCTTGGAGATTTGAGGTGTAACTAAATCGGGGAATAACATAAAAGAGAAATGAATGTGACTGTGTAAGGCTGACGGTTCTCACTGAAAAATGAGCTGAACCGGGAGAAAGGAAAATAACAGTATGCATAGTGTGAGATCAAACTCAGATATGAGAAACAAAAGCTAAACAGAACATAAATTGTGAAGAGGGAAGAATGTACACATACCAAAGAGCATTAGAGGAACAAAGAAAGAACAGATAGAAAGAGACAACAAGTCAAGCCAAGTATGAACATAACATAAGAATAGCAAAGCAAAGAAGAATTGCAGAACAGAGAAGAAGTGGTAAGAATTGATATATCTGTATTGTTGGTTAATCAGTCATTTATTTATAATCAGGGAGGTAGGAAGGAGCTAGGGAGGACTGTGGTCCTCTGGTATTCAAGTTGGTTCTTGAATATTGGAAGTTGTATCTTCCATATAGTTGTGGCTAGAAAACATGGTGGCAGGGTGGTTCTAGGGAAAACACAGAGTTTTTTGTATGCAAGTTGGTGCGTGTATAAGTCCAATTGGTGCTGGAACACTCAGGGAGTTGATGCTTCCTTCTAGTGGGTGCTAGAGAAACTACATAGTTGGTGCTCTCAACAAGTTGGAGCTTGTAAAAAAGAGGTGGCAGTCTCACATTGAGTTGGTTCTCAAAGATAGATGATGTACAGAACTTAAAAGACTGCATATCATTCGGAGAAGAAGAGGTTTTCTCCCTTTATGGGGTTCCTCATGAAAATATGTCTCTATGTATATCTTATGTGTGATTGATGTTCAGTATTTATGTTGTTCATATCTTGTATAATATTGATGGTCACTTGGAGAAGATTAAAAATTGTTTGAATAGTCATAGATTGTTTAAGCACAGTAACAATTGATTCACCCCCCCTCTCAGTTGTCATAGTAATTTCAACAATTGGTATTAGGGCAGGTTCCTTTTATTTAAAGGTGGACCTGTAATCTTAAAAATGACAAGTCATGAAGGGAGTTTAGCGAATAAGCCTCCTTTGTTTGATGGAACAAATTTTTCCTTTTGGAAGGTTAGAATGAGAACATACAAAATGGCCTTAGGTGCTGATGTTTGGGATGTAGTAGAGACTAGATACATAAAGCCTTTTGTGCTAGCTTCCAAGGATGATAAGTTAGAATTTAGATTTAATGCTAAGGAAATGAATTCTATCTTGAATGGAATTGTTGAATCTTAGTTTGTAAAGGTGATGCATCTTGAATCTGCCAAAGCAATGTTGGATACAATTATTAGCAGTTATGAAGGAAATGAGAAAGTAAATGATACCAAACTTCAAACATATAGATTGAATTTTGAACAACTAAAGATGAATGAGGATGAAACAATAAGTAAGTATTTTTTAAGATTTGAAGATCTCGTGAATTCCATGAAGGGTCTTGGTGAGAAGATTGAAGATGTATTTTTAGTTCAGAAGATTGTAAGATCTCTACTTGATAGATTTGATCCGAAAGTTTCTGCAATAGAAGAATTAAATGATATTAAAACTCTATCTATTGATCAAATTCTAGGAACTCTAACTGCATATGAAATGAGAATTAGAAAAGATAAATCCATTACTAGAGAGGCATCTTTTGTTAAATTATGTACCAAGGCAAGTGTTTCTCTTCCCTAGGCCCTAAGGGGGAGAAATTGCCGAATATGGGTCTTAGTCAAATTAATTTGTGAGATGCAAATTAAAAGATAACTTTATGATTAAAGTGAGGGTGAGT
>ML784446.1:564696-596485 GCA_009831015.1 Picea engelmannii
TGCATGCAAATTTACATCACAATACTTAGAAAATAAAATTCTACAATTTCACAAATCCAACAACAGTTCCAACCATAATATCCTGTTCCTTTCAACTCCCCGACCCAAGAATGAACCATTTGTCTATCAGGGATAATCCAAAGAATGTACCATTCATTTATTAGGATTAACCTAAGGAATGAGCCATTCTTTTATTAGGGTCCCCAACGCAATTGGCTCAGACTCTGAGATGTGGTTCTCGAACTCTAGTTGCTTAAAATGGACTTTTGGATTTTGTTTTCTTCAAAATTGTCAAAATTTGCAGGTATTATTCAGACACGTTTTCTTCATTCTCCCATGTAGAATATTCAGGACCATAGCAGGTCCATTAAACCTTTACCATATCAGGTTCATACAAGCAAATTATAATCAGTGCACACTACAAAGTTAAATCATGGGGGATTGATATTCCACTTGATTTTTGTCTAAGGTTGCAAAAATCTTTGGCATGTTTCCTCCCATGCATTCAATTATTTCATCCTCCTAAACGTTATAGATAGTCCTCATTTTTTCCTCTTTGTTAGAGTAGTCCCTATATCAATGATTTCCCTCACATCCCCAACATTGTACATGATGCTGCCTTGGCCTTTCCTCAAATGAATCTGCATTCTTGTGTTGATTTTAGTATAACTAACCCTGCTAATTTATTTGGGAGTTATTCCTAAAAAAGGGTGGCTTAAAACCTTCTTCCTTTGATCCTTTTTCCCTTTCATGTTGTCATTCCAAGCCTTTTGGAACACTGGCCTTCCCTTTCTCTCCTCATAAAGATGCTTCGCTCTCCTTATGGGTTCATCCAAAGTCTTTGGGTTATCATATTGAATCTTGTCACTATAAAAAGAGGGTAACCCACTTAGAAAACTTTGTATTTTGGATTTCTCATCCTTGATGAAGTCGACATACTTCAACAACTCAAAGAACCTTTTTTCATATTCATCTATTGTCATGGTTTCCAACTTGATTTCAAAGAACTCTTTCATCTTTCTTTGATAATAATTCCCAGACAAATATTTTTCTTGGAAATATCCTTTGAGCTGCCTCTATGAGATCCTCTTCTCATCAAGGCTATTGTCTTACTTAAGCTGATCCCACCACATGGATTCCTTTCCTTTCAAGTGGTAGGTGACAATTATAGATTCTACCTGGGAGGGGTAATCATGAAAATGGAAATATTTCTTCATTTCCAACAACCAGGACTCGACCTCTTCTCCTTTCCTATGATCATCATTGAAGTTTGGTAGCTTGATATTCCTGATCTCACCTTGCAATATGTCTGCCTCAGGCCTTCTTCTTTGCCTCCTAATAGGAGACACACTTGGGTTACTCCCTGGCCCTAAACTTGCATGAGTTATTTTGGTGGGACTCTTGGAGAATGATGGTGCATTCTCATGCTTCTCGTATTCCTATCATTTCCATCATCATTCCTTTTGATACAAGATCTATATGCTGACACTTATCTAGCACTAGTTGTTTTCTTAGTGCCAGAGTCCTTGTTAACTTTCTTATTCAACATGTTTAATCTATGAGGTATATCTTCCTAAGCCTTCATAATCCTTTCATTATCAACTCTATATCTCTACACTTACCTATGAAGACTTCTCATAGTTACATGCTCTTGCATGTCTCTTCTTCCATTTGAATCTATATCAACATTTCCCATGATAACATGCATACCTATGATCTCTTCCTCATGGATATAATATCCTTGAGAATCATCCATAATTCCAGTCCTCATATAATAACTAAAGTTTCTTTCATGTATCTCCAATTCTGCAAGAAATGTGCATCTAATAATTACTATTAGAACATGCATAACATAAAACATTTGATCCATTTAGAATATAGGTTATTTCTTCATCAACTTAAGAAGGACACATTTTACCAATGAAAATTTGTATTCCCTAGATGCATTCATTTCTGAAACATTTTTCCAATGGCTATAATCATGCCTCATTTTGAGTTCTGAGCGAAAGGTTACAACATTTACATGTTGCAATTTCTAGTCTTTTACTGCTACTGAAATATCTTTATTAATTTATGAAAAATTTTATCGCCTAATTCAAAATTGTAGTTTACATATGTCTTCTACTCAAACCTTTCCAATGACTATTCACTTGCTCAAATATGAGCTCCGAGCTAAAAGTTATGGTCCAAGGAAGTTTAGGTTGTTTTACTAATTTATCCCTATATGCTACATATGTCTTCTTTCAATGGAAACACATTTTTAGGTCCCCATAACAAAAATTGGACTTCATGGATATCTTCTATGGATCATAATATTTCCATATCCTATGCCCCAAATGGATATCTGAGCAATGATTTATGCCCCCTGGAAGCAAATTTGTGCCAAAATTTTACCCTTATTGTTTTGGCTATAATTTTCTCATACGAGGTCTATTTTGCAAACATTTTAGCTCATTGGAAAGCTCTCCTCGAGCTATTTTATTTGAGTTGCAGATAAAATTATACCTCATGAGATTTGATTGGCTAATAATGTCATTTAGTCCCTCAAAAATGTCCCACAAGTTAATGACCTTCAAAATTATGAAAAAATTAGAAAATTCCATATAAAACTGAATGTTTTACTACTACGACAACCGTTTAAATATGAGCCATTGATCTCATATCACATGCATTCTAAGTCATTGATATGATTGCATCGTTTGATCAGTGATCAAAACTCTCCTTTGGTTATGCACGACTCATTTCCCAAACTTCCGACCCGATCGTCGGTCATCGCCTCATTTCCATGACAACCGATTTACACATAAGTCTAACCTGACCGACCTGACCTTTGGCCGCCGATGATTTTTTTTTTTTGAAATAAAACACCTCACTAATTCTGCCAACACCCGACCATTGACCCATCAATGATCAATGATCCTCAACGACTGTTGAAAATACTTCTCCAATTCGGCTGACCCGATTGCCGACCATTGGCCATCTCTATTGACTAACATGGCATGACATATGGAGGATGATGTAGCATGAGACGTCATCCTGAAGTGTTAACTTGGATGGTGTGGCACGACACATGGATGATGATGTGGCATGACACATGGATGTTGACATGGCATGACACATCATCACCCTCTTTTCTTCATCGACCATCGACCGATTATCTTGGATGACCCAAACACTTTGAAGAATTATGTTGATTCCAAAACATTGGCCCATTGGCCCATCTACTTTTTCCCTTGGTCGAACTTCAACTCTTTTTCATATCGATCGATACCCAGACATCAACCCATTCAACCATCAACGATTTCTGTTGGTGACTAAAAAAACTTCTCTGAATCCAGTTGATGCCCAACCATCGATGATTTCCTTGGTGACCAAACCAAACTCTTTTCCAATTAAACCAACCTGACCATCGACTATTGACCATTTCTCTTGGAAAACTTCAACACTTAGAAATTTTCAATAAAAACCCAGGTGAATTTGGGCCACGATCTCTCACTTGAGATGATCTTGGTCGTCGATTATGCTTTGACCTCCCAACGACTGAAATGAATATAGACCATCAATATTCTCTACTTCACAAATCCCCAAAATGAATCATGGCCATTCATTTTATCAACCTTCAAAACAGTCGAAACATTATAATTTTTTTTTAATTTATCAAAGTGAATATCGACCATCAATCTCAGGATCAAACACGATCTCGGTCGTTGATTCCTGCACTTTTACCCAACTCTAAAGGCGATCATTAAAACTTGAAATTCGACCATTCCAAGTCGAATTTAGCTCTGCAACTTGCATATTTACTTCATTAAATTCCTCTTAAACTGATCTAACTCCTTTAAACTTGAATTTACTCATGAAATTGAGAAATTTCACTCTAATTTTATCCATTCCCCCCAAAAACTCATAAAGACTAAAGTCAAAAAGAACAAATTACACCAATGCACTCTGGCTCTTGGCCCATCCAAGCCCAATATTTGAACCAGACACTCTGTACCATATTGTAACATCCCCCAGCCTAATCGAGGGATATTATAGTGAAAAATACTCATAAAAAAATGAAATTTATGCTAACTAATTAATTTCATGTAGCTTACAACTACAAAGTACAACTAGATTTAATTGCTAATTGTTACCATGCTTCTCTAATCTCTTTGCTATCTCTAAGTGGAATGAGGTTGTTAGTCTCTGGATGGGATGGTGGTTTGGATGCATTTCTAGCCATATTTTCCATCTCTCTCACACCCATTTCTAAGGATTTGGTGGGTTGTTCCGCTTGGAACAGGGATGAAAAAGACATGAGAGGATGTGGGGTCTTCTCTTTCTCTATCAAACATGGATACTTGGCACTACTGTATCCCTTAATTCAATCCAACAATCTAACTTATGGAAAAAGGTGTGGAATGGAGATGGATTTCCTAAGCTTATTTTTTTCTATTGGATCTTGATCCACATAAACATTCTTACCTTATAAAATTTAAGAATAAGAGGATTCAATGGCCCATATCAATATGCTTTGGGTCAATAGGTAGAGAAATCACTACAACACATTTTTGTTGAATCTTAATTCATGAAGGAAACTTGGGAAATGGTACTAGAGGATATGTGATAGAGAGTTGATTGGCCAAATAATTACAAGGAGATTTTGGCAAGTTGGTGCAAGAACTATCAAGGGGTGTTCAAACTAAAACCTGGTTTTAGAAGAATGTGGGAAGTGGTTCCTAAATATGTTTGGTGGAAAATATGGATAACATGAAACAATTTTTTTTTCCCAAATTAAAATATTTCTCCAAGGAAGGTAGCTTATATAGTAGTTTCCCTCTTATCTTAGCACACGAGAGATCAAATTAGAGTGCAAAATAAAGAACTAAATGATCAAGAGAGTGAATGGATCGCTAAATTTAAATTCAATAATGTGATTAATTGGTAACCCAAGGGAAGACAAATATCTCAATCCCAATGGGTAATTAGAAAAGATCAGATAGAATTGAAAATATGGTAGTCTCAACAAAAAATTGATATTCTCTTCTTTGACGGAGCCTCTCAAAATAACCCAGGGGTAGTAGGAGTAGGTGGGAATATCTTTGATCCCAGAGGAACAAAACTTATGTATTATGATTTGGGGTTAGGAAGTGTTTCTAATAACATCGCCAAGGTGTACTCTATGTGCATGGGTTTTAGCATTGCAAGGGAGATAGGAATCCAAATTATTTTGGTGCTAGAAGATTCAATGCCTATAATAAACACCATGGTTAGTCAAAATGAAGTTTTAGGATATTCAGACACTTAGAAGTTTGTTAATATCTACTTTCTCTAATGTGTCGTTAGGTAAAAGTGTGTTTATTAGTTTGTTTATTTAGTATGAATTAGTATGCATTTGTAGTTAGGAAATACGACATTCATGATATGCTCCCGACATAGAGTGATCCAATGGTTCATATTCTCCTCGATCTTAATGACTACACTGCTCTATGGCTTAACACTTGATATTTGGTCCATGATCTCTATTTAAAGAGCATGGGGGGTCATTTTGATCCGGATTTATGAGAAGAATGAAATGAAAACACAGATTTATAATATTAACATAGAGACACAGTGAATAACAACAGCGATATAGTAAAACTAGACTTCTATTAAATAAGAAATATGTTGAAACTGTAAAATGCAGACTGAAACAAGCTTGCTAGAATGGTGGCAACTTATCTCTGATAAGATATGTGACGACTACTCTCATTCACAAGAAGATGAGTACAATGAGGCTTTGAAGGCATTTTTACAATAAACATGAATTCAAAAACCCTAGACATCCAAAAACTTAACCCTAGGAGATGAAGCGCCAAAATTCATGTGGGCCCCGTTGGGGTAAGTTAGTACATCAACTTCCTGGGGTCGTAACTTTTTCATACGATCTTCGTTTAGGGTGCATGATATCTTGTTGGAAAGGTATCGAAGAGGAGATTCGTTTTTGTGTCTCAAAATGAGACTTTGGCTATTATTGTGGTGCCTGATCATGAAAAAACATTGTTTAGGCACTCAAAATGGCCCCAGACGTTTAGGACCCGAAAACTGCTAAAATTAGTAAATTGACAGAAAATTGTTTTAAGCTAGTTGGAATAGGTGGGTGGCCACCGATATCCTCCTGGATCAATCCTCCCCCTTAGTAAGAAATGGTCTCCATTGCATTGATTTCCCCCATCAGATGAGGAAATTTCTGTTGAATTTGGTCCCGGGTAAGCCACTTGCCTTGGTGCAGGATCTCCCCTACTTTGACAACCCGATAAAGTTGGATCCTTTGCTGGCGAGTTCCCTTGGCCTGTGTTTCCATGATATGATTAGTGGATGCATGTTCCATGCAGTCATTGTTGAGCTCTATTGGTTTCAATTGTCCTACTATCTCCGAGGTGTCCAATAATGGTGGAAAATATGGCCGAAGGAGGTCCACATTGAACACTAGGTGCAAGCCAAGGAAGGGGGGAAATGTTGAGATCAAAATAATTGCCACCCATAGACTTGTTGATGGTGTAAGGTCCATAACGGAGTGGAAAACGCTTCTGATGAGGCCACGTAAGATGTTATTTCTGCAAGTGCAACCAAACTTTGTCTCCCACCTGAAACTTGTGTGGCACCCAATGTTGATCATGGAACTTCTTGTACTTGGCATTGGACTTATGTAAAATATCCTGAAGCTATTGGTGGATGTGTTGTATCCGCTCAATGAATCGGGTGGACTTTTCAGATTCAATTGGAGCATGGGACGAGTCTTTCTGGGTGGTCGCAAAGGGTAGTGCAACATCCATGGGACCCAATGGTTGAAATCCCAACCCCACCTGAAAGGGGTTTTGGTCGGTTGAGCTATGTATGGCTTTGTTGTAGTTGTGATAAACATAGGGAATACTCTCATCCCATGTGTGGGGTTGCTTGGAATTGTACATGCGCAGTATATGCACGATCATCCGGTTGACGACCTCAGTTTGGACATCTATGTAGGGGTGGAAGGTAGTGGATTTGGTGAGATTGGTGTCCTACAGTGACTAGAGGCTCAACCCGAATGTGTTGAGGAACCAGATGTCCCAATATGCGATAATGGTTTTTGGGATACCAAAATGTACCCACACTCATTCAAATAATATTTTGGCAGTGGCCTTTGTTGTGATGCTCTTCTTGCAGGCAACCACAATCACCATCTTGAAAAAGTGATTAACAACCATAAAAACACAGCCATTTCTTTGCTTGGTGGATGGAAGTCCTGACATGTAATCCATTGAGATGGATGCCCAGGGCCTGTCAAGAGTAGGAAGAGGAGTGTACATGCCTTGTTTCTTAGTGGTCGGTTTAGAAATAACGCAAGCAGTGAAAGACTGAATATACTTGCTGACATCATGTCGAACTTTCAGCTAGTAGAAGTGTCACTGCAACACTGCCATTCTCTTTTCCATACCAAAGTGTCCTATCACCTGAATGTAGTGTGATTCCCAAATAAGCTTCACTCACTCGCTTGATGGAATGCAGATACGTCATAGATGGCACATCATCCCATCTTGAAGATGGAAATTAGTGACAGTTGTGTTTTCACCCAACATCTGGTAGATGTTAGCAATGTTAGGATCTGTCTCATAGAGGTGGGGCCATCCAGAGGTATCATGACTGCAAGAGTCTATCACTGTGGTGATTTCCACGAATGGAGGTCAGTTGAGGAAATCAACAACTTGGTTGGTACTTCTTGTTTAATACTTGATGTTGAGGTGGAACTGCTACAAGTATGTGGACCACTCTCTGATGGCGATCATTATGTAATTTTCCTTATGTCTGCGTGAACTCCAGTGGCTTATGATCAGTGTGGATGATTGTCTCCTTCCCGAGAATGTGATGCTTCCACTGGCGGCAGGCTTGCACAATGGAGTACATTTATTTGTCGTAAGTAGGGTACTTATGGATGACATATGATAATAGCTAACTATGATAGGCCACGGGGTGGCCGTGCTGAGTGACAACTGCGCCCACAACATAGTCTGAAGCATCAGTCTCTGTTTCAAGGGTTGTTGCAGGTCAGGTAATGAAAGCACTAGGGCTGAGCACAAGTGTTTCTTTAGATCAACAAATGCTTTTTGTTGGGACATGCCCACACAAATTTTTCTTTACCACCACCCTTGGTTACTTGGTTGAGGGCCCATGCAATATGGGAGAATACCAGCATGAACCTGTGATAGAAATTGGCAAGGCCTAAGAAGCTCTGAAGCTTAGTGAGTGTGGTTGGGGCTGGCCAGTCACATATGAATTGGATCTTGGCTAGATCCACATGAACACCATGTGCATCAATAATGTATCCTAGGTAGTGGACACTGTCCATGCCGAAGGAGGATTTTTCCAAGTTGGCATATAGATTGTGTTGTCGAAGAGTGTGCAGAACTTGTTGAATGTGTTGCAAGTGTTCTACCCTAGTATTTTTGTAGATGAGGATGTCATCTAGATACACCACTACAAAATAATTGGTGAAAGGCCACAAGATATTGTCCATCATCCTCATGAAAGTTGTTGGGGCATTTTTCAAACCAAAGGACATGAACAACCATTCAAAAATACCTTCTTTGGACTTAAAGAAAGTCTTCCATACATATGTCTTCTTTATTGGGACCTAATGGTAGCTAGACTTCAGATCAATCTTACTGAAGTATTTGGATACCTTGAGATGATCAAGGAGATCATCGATTCGGTGATGTAGAACCCCCTTCTCTCCTAAGTGGCTACGCGACCTCTCAGTCAAGGATCTTTGACTTCCGAGCCAAATTGGATCTATGAAACCTTATTGGTCTTGCTTTAAATTTAACACAGGTCCTTTCAGTATTTTGGTGCAAGTTCTATGGCACCCGCAACCTCTTCCTTCACGTTTCTTAACTCTCAATTTTTGGGCACTAGCTCCTCTCCCATTAGCCCTCTCTCGTTTGTGACCTCGGGTTATGTCCACATGTAATCATGTGATTGCGGGCTGACCTAGAGTGGTTTGAGACAACATTGCTTTTATCCCCACAATTCACTAGCAGCTGCCATGTATCCATCTGGAAATACCATGGTTTTGATTGTGGCCCGCTCTCAAATTTTTAAAACCCGATCACTTTTTGTCCCCGTAATTAAGCACGACCATCGATCTTGGGATCTCAGGCATTGCTTCTTGATCAACGAATGAGGTTTGTCCTCTTTTTTCCTTGGTCAACTACCAATCAACGACCCTTTTCCTGATTTCACACACACTCCAAGATCTCCACGTTCTAGTGATGTGTGTCCTCCTTCAAAACCAATGGCTACGATTGTTTTTGCCTTTCGGGCTTTAGGAGTTTCAACTCTCAACTCTTTCTTCCTCCACAGGACTTCCACCCAAAGTTGACGATCTGTTGATCCGTGTCCCTCATAGATCGACGAATCTAGTTCACTTCGACTCTTCGGACTTTGGGAGTTTCAAATCTGAGTCTTCTCTTTCTCCTAGAGCACTTTCATCTGAAGACGACGATCTGTCGACACGTTTCCCTCACACATTGACGACTGTGGTTCACTTCAACTCTCAGTCTTCTCTTTCTCTTAGAGTGATTTCACCTGAAGACGATGATCTTTCCAAGCATGTCCCTGACATATCGATGACGGTGGTTCAATTTGGCTCTTCGGGGTTTGGGAGTTTCAACTTCTCCATGATCGCTTTCTCCCGGAGTGCTTTCACCTGGAGTTCACGATCTATCAACATGTTTCCCCCCTAGATCCGAAGACCATGATCCACTTCGGCTCTTTGGGCTTCGGGAGTTTCAAACTCCTACCCACTCATTCCTCCTAGAGTTATTTCACCCAAAGACAATGGATTAATGCCACATGTTCCTTTGGATCTTATGGTCCATATTCACTTCGCTCTTCAAGGTGATTTCACCCGAATTTCATATATCTCTACCGCGTGTCCCTCTGAATCTGATGACTACGATTTACTTCATCACTTCAGGGTTTGACTACGATTTTCCCCAAAGCCTCAGATCTATTGACACGTCCCCCCCTGGCGACCAACGACCAGGATCTACTCGTCAAATATTTCTCTCTCTCCTGGTCTACAAAATTTCAAAGTTGTATATCTTGTGCGTCCTATCCCTCTGGATGATGGATGGTCCCTAATCACTTTGAGACTTCGGGACTTTGGCAAGTCTGCTCTAATGTGCACATAAAGGGTTAAGACCCATGCACTTTACATGGATTGGACAACTGTTGATCCTTTGCACTTAGATTTGACGGATGGAATATGTCCTTCTCCTCACTCATTCCTTCTTCATCCTGGACCCCATTCTGGTGGTCTAGATCTCTTCCTACAACCGATCTTACAGTTGTTGTCGCTCCTCCTCCTTAGCTTCTTTGTTCTCCCAGACTTGGGAAATTTTCTAAGTGTCAAAGGTTTTGGTCTTTGAACCTCCTCCTGTGAAACTGGTTGAAAGGGTCTTGACTCTGCCTTTCCTCCTGATCTTTGACAATGAATATTGTCCTCGACTCCGACGCACACTTATGCTCTGTGTGCAAACTTTCACTAATCCTCCTGAACTTGTGAATCTTAGAACAAGTTCACTTCTGTGCACACTCCTTGCGATGTCTTTATTAAAATTTTACTTCCTCAAGTTCTAAGGTTTCAGTCCCTTTACTCCTCAAAGGGATTCTTGTTCCTTCTTGACAACTTTTGCTCAATGCACACTTTCATATCTTTACATAGTGTTCAACAACTCTGTGAGTACCCTCCTCTGATACTCTTCTCTTTTGAACTCTACAGAGATTTCTTCTATGCACGCTTGCACCTACTCAATGTGCACCTGGCCAAACTCTATAGAGTTCTTAGTGACTCATTCTCTCTGTGCTTCCTTTGAACAATTTATCCTCTAATGTATTCAGTAACCTTGAGGTTTCCATTGAATTGTTATCACTCCGGTGCACCCTCTTGACACGTTGGTTTGTGACTCAACATATTTCAGATGCATACGCCTTGTGCTGGCTACATAACTTCCAATGTTTTGTTGTGCACTCGCACAACCTAAGAACCCAGAATGATATTTCAAACACAACAAAGATAGGTAAATCTATCTTCCTACTGCAGATGAAAACTAGCATGCATCTACAACATACATAAACACACATAGATAACATTCATCAGATACAAATAGACACACAGAAAGTTCATATGCAGGAAAAAATGATTTCTTTCTATTAAGATGAATGTTTTATTACAATATGTGCAGGTTGGACTGTAACAGAGTCTCATCTCTCTCAATCTCCCTCAAAGAACTATTCTATCTCCTATTTCCTCCTCTTAGGATTTCTAACTAACTTGCAACTACTTCTTATTCAGTAACAATACTCCTCTAGCAACCTCATTTGGGCATACAATACCTCTACTTATATAAGAGTGTTCGTAGGTTTCCCTCCGACTACCTATCTTCTGAAAAGAAGCTAACTACCCATTAAGAACCGTTACATTAAAGTCTATGAGTGAAACTCCCAGATCACTCTCGATCATTCAATCCCAAGCGTTTTGATCTTCTTCAGTTTTCAATTAGTTTAAGAAAGATTTGCAGGAAACACCAGTGTTTCATATTCTGAAATGATTCAAAGGAACGCTAAGGCACGGAGTTGTCTCTCCACATGTGCTTGATGATGATGCTCCTACATCATACTCCACTACTAGGAAAATCATGAGCTCCTTCTCATGGCTGCCTCTGCTATGTTGTTGAGATCCTCTAGGGTCCCATACCTTCTCTTGGAGTTGTTCATTTGCTCCTTTTCCTCATTTCCTCTGTTTCCCTGCTTCTCCTGTAGGTCCTCTTATGTTCCATCCTTCTCTTCTAACTGCTTATTGTGCTGCTTCCAGCATGAATCTCTTTATCTCTTCTATTTCTTTGTCCAGCTGGTCCATTGGTTGGCTTTCCTCCTGTAGTATTCTCTATTGCATCTTCTCTCCATCAATTTCCAACTTAACTTGTTGGATAAGATGCCTTTGCATCTTTACCCTTCTCTCTAGGGATTCCATTTCTTCACACTGATAATAAAAATCCATGTTATCTATTTCTCTCTGCTCTGTTGTAGGTCCACATTCTACAATCATATCTTTCTTAGCTTCCTAGCTTAAAAATTTGATCCATTACTTTGAATGATCTTCTCCTCCTAATACTGTTGTAGGTTCCAATTCTTCATGTTCATATTTTTGGATGAAAGTTTTGAGAAATTACACCTAATTCTCTTCTTTCTCCATCTCTTGGGCACATTGAAATGCATGCTCTTTCTCCTTTTTACCAATCTGATCAATATGAACCTTCATGTTATCTTCATCTCCTCTAGCACTATTTGGCCACTCTGTTGCAGACTCCAGTTCTATAGTCTCACCTCTGATTTGCTTCCCAACTTCCTCCTCTAACAAATTGGCTTCTATCATCTACTCCTGTGTTGGTTCAATTGCAACTTCCTCCAGGGCTCTCTAGGCTGGTATGCTCATCCACCCATTTCCAACTTAGCCTATTGAATGTGCATGCTTTGCACTATCACCTGTCTCTCCAGAGCTTCCAATTCCTCATACAAATTAGCAAGATCTATGATGTATGCTTCCTCTTATGCTGTAGGCTCCAGTGCTACAGTCATCTCCTGTTGAACTCTCGGGATGAAATTTTTGAGCAATTCTGCTGAGTGCTCTTCTCCTACAATCTGCATGAATGTCTCTTGGAATCCATCTTCTAGTTCTGTATTGTCCAACCATTCCTCCAACATCTTCAATTCCATCTCCCACTGAGTGAGCATCTCAACTGTGTGCTCCTCTCTTTCTACTGGGGCATACATTAGTGTATTCTCCTTCTCCTCCTCTTTGACAGTCTATGTTGTTTGTCTTTCCTCTACTGCACTTGCATCAAATACACAGTTAGCTTTAAAATAATTTGACCCCATGGCCTCTTTCTTGGATTCTTGTTCCACCACTTCCTCATGTGCAACACTTGTACTAGCCTTTGCTGGAATATTTGGCAGGAATATTTGAATTCCTCCAATGATCAGAATGCATTTTCAATCCTCCTCCACTAGCTCTCCTTGCTGATATGAACTCTCAGCTATGTTCATGAGACTTTCATATAGTCTCCTCTCTTCTCCCTTTCCCACCTGGAAATATGGGATTTCTCTTCTACCTTCCTGACAGTCTATGAGATCAACTGGTCTCATCTCATTGCCCACATGGCAATTTAAATTTCCATCACTGCCCTCTTGACAGTCTATGAGATATTTAACTGATCTCACCTCCTCCTCATCACTGAGTTTCTTCCCAATTTCTGGTTCACATATGTGAATCACTTTCTCCTCTGTGTCATTGAGGTTTTCAACTTCCCTCAGCCACCTCCTCAACTCTTGTTGTTTCTTTCTAGCCAACAACTTTTGAACATGCCATTTTACCTTATTTTTCAAAGGCCATTTGTACCTCCAGTGTACCTTTTCTTCATGTTTCATCTTCAATGCTAACCTCTCCATCTCTTCTCTTATCTCAATGAGCTCCTTGTCAATTTCTGATTTAATTTTCTACTTGCGGTCTACTCCTCAACCACACTTATGGCCTTCGGTAGCCATCTTTTCTATATTCATCCCTCCTGGATATATACCATTGTCTTCACACCTTGCATCAATATTTATAGAGCATAAGTACTCTGTCTCCCTTCACCCATGGTCTATAGGTGAACTTCATATTCTGATACCATTTGATGTCATCAAATTATCTTTGTTCACCTTCTCAACTTTGCCTACAATATGTCGACACAATTCAGCTCTTGATACTACTTGATGTAGTCAGACTATCTCCTTCATCTCCTTCACCTGAAATCTATAGACGAAAGAAAGCTTTGCTACCACTTGATGTAGACCCCCCTTCTCTCCTAAGGGGTTATGTGACCTCCCGGTCAAGGATCTTTGACTTTCGATCCAAATTGTCTCTCTAAAACCTTAATGGTCTTGCTTGAAATTTAACACATGTCCTTTCAGTCTTCTGGTTTAGGTTCTATGGCACCCACAACCTCTTCCTTTGCGTTGTTAAACTATCAAGTTTCAGGCACTAGCTCCTGTCCTATTATCCCTCTCCCATATGTGACCTTGAGCTATGTCCTTTCGCATACACTCCTAGATCTCCATGATCTAGTGACATCTGCCCTCATTCCAAAACGACGACTACGATTGATTTCTCCTTTTGGGATTTGGGATTTTCAACTATCAACTCTTGCTTCCTCTGCATGACGTCCACCCGAAGTTCACGATCTGTCAACGCGTGTCCCTCACAGATCGACGAATGTGGTTCACTTCAACTCTTCAGACTTTGGGAGTTTCAACTCTAAGTCTTTGCCTTCTCCTGGAGCACTTTCATCCGAAGACGATGATTTGTTGATGTGTTTCCCTCACAGATTGACTATTGTGGTTCAATTCTCTATTTAGGCTTCGAGAGTTTCAACTCTTAGTCTTCTCTTTCTCCCAGAGTTATTTCACCCGAAGACGAAAATCTGCCGACGTGTGTCCCTCATAGATCAATGACGATGGTTCACCTCGGATCTTCAGGCTTTGGGAGTTTCAACTTCTCCATAGTCTCTTTCTCCTGGAGCACTTTCACCCATAGTTCATGATCTATCGACGTGTTTCCCCCCTGGATCCAATGACCACAATCCACTTTGGCTCTTAGAGAATCAAGAGTTTCAAACTCCTATGCACTCGTTCCTCCTAGAGTGCTTTCACTAAAAGAAAACGTATTTTCTCCACGTGTCCCTCTGGATCTGATGGTCTAGATTCACTTCTCTCTTCAGGATGCTTTCACCTAAATTTCATAGATATCTATTGTGTGTCCCTGCGAATCTGATGGAAATGATTTACTTCATCTCTTCGGGGTTAGGGAGTTTCAACTCCTCAAGTGAAATATTCGAAGTGATTTTCCCTGAAGCCTTAGATCTGTTGACAAGTACCCCCTTGGCGACCAATGACCAAGATCTACTCTTTGAAGATTTCTCTCTCTCATGGTATACAAAATTTTGAAGTTGTATATATTGCACCACCTATCCCTTTGGATGATGGATGGTCCCTAATCACTTCAGGACTTTGGCAAGTCCACTCTCCTGTGCACACAAAGGGTTAAGGCCCATGCACTTTAATTAGATCGGATAACTATCGATCCTTTATGCTTATATCCGACTGATGGGATATGTCCTTCTCCTCATTCATTCCTTCTTCATCCTGGACCCCAATCTAGCGGTCAAGATCTCTTCCTGCAGTCTATCTGACGGTTGTTGTCACTCCTCCTCCTGAGATTCTTTGTTCTCCCAAACTTGGGAAATTTTCTAAGTGTTGAAAGGTTTTGGTATTTGAACCTCCTCCTGCTAAACCAGTTGAAAGGGTCTCAACTCCGCCTTTCCTCCTGAGCTTTGTCAATGAAGATTGTCCTCAACTCTGGTGCACACTTGCGCTCTGCGTGCAAAGTTTCACTACTCCTCTTGAGCTTGTGAATATTGAAACAAGTTCAGTTCTACGTGCACTCCTTGTGTTGTCTCTCTTGAACTTTTACTTCCTCAAGTTCTAAGGTTTCAGTCCCTTTACACCTCAAAGGGATTCTTGTTCCTTATAGACAACTTTTTCTCAATGCACACTTGTAGAGATTTACAAAGGGATCGAAAACTCTGTAAGTACCCTCCTCTGATACTCATCTCTTTGAACTCGACAAAGATTTCTTTTGTGCACTCTTGAACCTACTCAATGCCCACCTGGCTAAACTCTACAGAGTTCTCAATGAATCTATCTCTTTGTGCTTCCTCTGCATAATTTCTCCTCTAAGGTATTCAGTAACCTTGAGTTTTCCCTTGAATTGTTATCGCTCTGGTGCACCCTCCTGGCACGTTCTTTTTTGACTCAACAGAGTTCAGATGCACACTCCTTACGCTGGCTACAAAACCTCCAATGTTCTTTTGTGAAATCCTTGCACAACCTAAGAACCGAGAGTGATATTTCAAACTCAAAAAAGATAGAGAAATATATTTGTCTATTGCAGATGAAACCTATCATGCATCAAAATCATACCTAAACACACACATATAACATTCATCAGATACACATATACACACAGAAAGTTCGTATGAAGGAAAAATTACTTACTTTCTATTAAGATGAATGTATGACTACAATATGTGTAGGTTGGAATGTAATAGAGTCTCATCTCTCTCAATCTCTCTCAAAGAACTATTCTATCTCCTATTTCCTCCTCTAAGGATTTATAACTAACTTGCAGCTACCTCCTATTTAGTAACAATACTCCTCCAACAACCTCAATTGGGCATACGATACATCTACTTATACAAGAGGGTTCCTAGGGTTCTCTCCTACTACCTATATTCTCAAAAGAAGCTAACTAACCCTTAAGAACTGTTACATTAAAGTCTATGAGTGAAACTCCCAGATCACTCGTCATCATTCAATCACAAACGTTTTGATCTTCTTCAGTTTTCAATCAGTTCAAGAAAGATTTGCAGGAAACGCCAGTGTTTCATATTCCAAAATTATTCAAAGGCACACTAAGGCGTTGAGCTATCTCTCCATGTGTGCTTGATGATGATGCTCTTGCATCATTCAGGGAATAGGTACCGATTCCTGACTGTGATTTTATTTAGGGCCCGTTAATCAATGCAAAGTCACAAGGTCCTATCTTTCTTCTGCACCATCACGATTGGGCTTCCACAATGCGATGAGCTGGGTTGGATGTGCCCCTTGTGGAGAAGTTCTTGGATCTGATGCTTGATCTCCTCATTTTCTAACAGAGAGTGATGATAGACTAGTCCATTGGGTAGCGGTGAGTTATGGGTCATATCGATGTAATTTTTTACCTAACAGTGCAAAGGTACTCCGGTAGGTGAGGAAAATATGTCTTTGTATTCTTCCACAACCTTATCAACTTTTTTCTGTTGCATGGAGAGGCTGATCGCATAGACCATGGATATGGTTGTAATTTTTCGCTCACTCTAAGAGTGAATCACTAATAAGACAAACTTCCCAGTCTTAGAGATGACCTTCCTTCATTTCTTGGAAGAGATCAAGGAAATGGCACTAGGTGGGACTACCTCGGATATCATGTACAATTTTCTGTTCAAATTAATAATAACAATGCGAGACCTAGACTCATATACAACATGACATTTACATAAATAAGGTTGGTCCAAAAGAACATAACAAACTTCAAGGGGAGAAACATCACATAATACCTCATCTTTGAATGGATTGATGCCATACAATAGGCAACATTGTTGAATGACGTGAATATCGCTCCCTTGGCAGAGCCATCCAATGGTGTAGGGATACGGGTGCGACGTTGTTGGCAGGGCCAACCGCTTGATGACCAATGATGCGATGAGGTTCTTCTAGCTACCACTATCAACGATGAAGTGCAGTGGAGTGCCTTTCACCCACATATTTGAATGAAATAGGCGCTCGCCTTCCTCTGGCTCATCAGGTTCACCGGGATGGATCTTGGTGGTAGGAACGGTGGCATTAGGTTCTATGTCAATGACCTATCTCCCCTTTTCTATTTCCGACTCAGATTCAGAACCCACATTCGATTCAGAGGCTTTAACTAGGGATGATTTTAAGGATGAAAATTTATTTTAAAATGTAGGAACCTTGGCGAATCTTACTAATCCTTCATATGCCAACTATAAAATGTTTGGCAATATTTTTGTAAAAATATTCAAATTTCTAAGGATTTTATACAGTTTGTATAAAATTTTGGTGATTTTTAAGGTAAAATAATTTTATCCTATAGAATTAGGGCGAATCATTTTTAGAATAACGAATCTTTTTTGGGGAAAACCTTGGAAAATTAGCCCATGAGAAAAATTTAGCCCCTAAAATCATCTCTGGCTTTAACCTCTTCCACCAATGACTTCTTTGAGCGGAACTCAATAGTGTTATTCTAGGTTCTCTTATGGAAGTTGCACCACTTCTGGATATCTTTCTTTGTCTTTTCATTTTCCTTCTTTTATTGCAACTTAGAATGATTTTCCTGAGGCTTTCCATATTTGATTTGTCCTTTGTTCTGTAGGTTGGGACTTCCCTTTCCTTTCTTCTGTTGTGAGGGGTTCCCATACCCAAATTGTAGCGTCTTTTGTTTAAGCTTCTACTTGATTTTGATGACATATCAATAGGACGTGCCTAAGCATGAGATGTCCAAAAACTCCATTTATATCTAGATGTATCTATGCAGACCACCACAATAATTGAGCTCTAGATGTTGCGCAGAATATTTTATACCCATCTTGGTGCACTAGGTATGGAAGGTATTTGTGAACTCAAGCACTACATGGTCCATTTCATATGGTGCACTAGGTATGGAAGGTATTTGTGAACTCAAGCACTACTTGGTCCATTTCATATCGCAGTGTGGTCCATTTTGTGTACAGGTCGTCATAAGATCCAACAAGGTAGTATTCTTCCTTAATAGCATCCCTGAAGGATTACCAAGTAAGTGAGACTGTAAATAATGAGGGTTCCTCCATTTCCTTTTTCTCACAGAAAGTCTCCCACCAATGTTTGACATGGGGAACAACTTTGAGGAGCCAAAAAGTAATCGTTTCTCTATTCGAAAAGTTATGGACAGAAAAATACCCTTCTAGAAGATTCAACCATTTGTATACAACATTTGCATCTATCTGACCTTTAAATATAGGAATATCAAAGTAGATTTGTACCTTGAAAGGGGAAACGCCTCTACTTGAGGTATATGTGTCTCTTATTGATAACTATCAAAGGATTTGTGCAAAGTTGTCCATCATCTCGTTCTTTTGTCGCTCAAGGGCTTCCTCGAGAAACATTTTGAAAGGATATCCTATCCTGTGGTATTTATTTTTTCCTGCCATGGAAGGTTTCTTGTGCATGCGAGAACATTTTTCCTCAAGTTAAACAAGCTCAAGACCCAACTCTCTATATATACATTGACCTCATCGAGGACATGCACTAAAAAACGACAAGGAGCAGACCACTCTGATACCATTGATCCATATTTATGAGTAGAATGAAATGAAAACATATATTTATAATATTAACAAATATACCTAGTGAATAACAACAATGATATAGTAAAATTGGACTTCTATTAAATAAGAAATTTGTTGAAACTCTAAAATGCAAACTAAAACAAACTTGCTAGAATGGTGGCATCTTATCTATGAGAAGAGATGTGACAACTATGCTCATTTGCAAGAAGATGAATACAATGAGGCTTTGAAGGCATATTTACAATAAACATGAATTCAAAAACCCTATACATCCAAAAACCTAACCCTGGGAGATGAAGCGCCAAAAGTCATGTGGGCCCCGTTGGGTAAGTTAATACATCAACTTCCCGAGGTCGTAACTTTTGCATACGATATTTGTTTAGGGTGCACAATAACTCGTTGGAAAGGTATCAATAAGGAGATTCATTTTGGGGGATCAACCAAATCCTTCAATATTCATTTAGGTTCCTTATCATGAAAAAACGTTGTTTAGACCCTCAAAATGGCCCCAAAAGTTTGGGACCCGAAAACTGCGAAAAATAATAAATTTCCAGGAAATTGTTTTGAACCAGTTGGAATAGGTGAGTGGAAACCAATATCCTCTTGGATCACATTTTATGATAATCAATTGTGAGAAAATCTCTTGTAAAATATCTTTGTAAACTTTTTCTTTTGCATTAATAAACTGCTCCAAGTGGTTGCGTTGGTTGTGGTCGTGGATGTTTCCCCGTAGGGGTTTTACCATGTCAAAAAATTGGTGTGCTGATCTTTGATATAGTTGTGTGAGTGGTTACAAGGTGTTCATCCTTTGTTGGAATACCTGTGTTTTCAAATATAGTATCAAATCTTGTTTGAAGACCTGCTCTTGTTGTAGATTGAGATCATGAAGTCGAGTTGCCTCGTCTATGGTTTCTTCCATTTCCATATATTTATAGGCTAAGATGACTATTCCATTGCATCCATAGCATTCATTTCATGCAGGAACACTTTTCATTTCACTTGAAAAGGTTTATGTTTTCCCAAGATACAACCATTTGAGTCAGATCTTGAGGTATAAAGCCTGAATACGCCCTTTTTAAATTTTTGCAGAGTATTATTTTGGTTTTATTTTGGTTTTCTATTGTTTGTTTATGGGTTTATAATCTTTTATATCTATGTATTATCTTTTCCCCATGCCCTGTGCGATCTCAGAAAATTAGAAACAGATAGGAAAAGGTGCATTTCTCGAGTAAGTTAACCGAGATCTAACCCTTATTGTCATCGAGAAGTGACAATTTTTTCTTGTTTGAAAAGAATTTTTTATGAGAACGCTCTCTAAGTTCATATTCAAAAACAACAACAACAACCCCAATCCTCCTTCTAAACAATACAAGATGTTTTACTATCTCACTTGGTTAAAAGTTTCCTTATTAAGTAAGAGGTCTTGCGTTCAAGTCTCTTTTTTGTTAATTTTTTTGAAAAAGTTCATGCATCCATTGTAAAATGTATTTCACTTCAAATATAAAAGTGAATCACTATAAGTATCTTTAATATTTTATTTTAAATTTATTTGTTTTGCATGCAACTTTCTTTTATAAAGTAACTTCATTGTAAAAATGATTTTCACTTCTTTTTATAAAAGTGGGTCACTTCATAAAGAAACTTATTTGTAAAAGTGAGGTTATTTGGAGGGATATCACCACGTGGACCAACTTCTAATTTCCATGTGGCTCTTTGGCTATCATTTATGATTTTTTCTAAAGGGAATAATTTTCACATCCGAAGTATGTTTTCAGTGTCGTTTTTTTTTAAACTGCCTAATTTTTCGAGATCTTTCCATCCAGATCATTAGTTTCAGTTTTTAAATCCATATTATCTACGTATTTAATATGGTTTATTCTAGTGATATTTTTCATACAATCATGAACTACTTCCAATGGAAATCTCATATGGAGGATTTATTAAGAAGTAAATACTTGTACTAGATTACCTTGGGAAAGGAAAAAGAACTCACTGATGATGAAAAGAAAGTCAAATGGGATAATAGGAATGACGAAGCACGTGGAATGATCAAAATTGCCATCTCTCCTAATTTAAGGTTCCACCTTTGTTGGCCCTTGGTTATGAAAGAAAGTGAAGATTATGAAGGAAAGGCGAGGTACGAACTGCACATAAGGCACAATGACTGAGATTGGGTCGAAGTGGTCAAAGAAGTAGAAAAGAAGGAGAGAAGTAAGGGAAAACAAGTCGTTGGACGAGGAGATCGAGGAGAAAAACTCAACAAGGAGGACGGGTCACGGACAACTCAACAAGGGTAAAAGACACCGATGGATGCTTTGGAGCACCTCGAGGGAAAGATGGAAAGACAGGCTAGCAAAGCTCAAAAAACATGGGTCAAGTGGACCTAGGGTTTTAGACACCTAGGGTTTTGGTATTTAGGGTTTTGACACCTAGGTTTTGACCTAAGGATGTCTGAGAGCTATTGTAATGTATAAATAAGAACCTATATGAGAGAAGAGGGGTTTGTTGTTGGTTATTGTTACTGTGGTTGTGAGTTTGTTTTTGTTGTTATGGTTGTGAGTCATTGTTGTTGTTGTAAGAGAAGTGTTGTGTGTGAGAGAAATTTGGTATTGTAAGATCTTCATCTGGGTGCGAAGATAAACCTTGTAGGTGGGTGCATGGGGTGGCAAAAATGGAAGGAGAGAGAGATCTTCAATTTAAGAGCACAAATAGAACTGCATGTTTGCCTACAATATCAAGAAACACAGTTATGTGGACGTATCCCTAGGGAGAGGGCGAACCACGTATATTTTGTGTCTTTGTGGTTGATGTTGTGTTCTTTTATATTTTTCTATTCTGTTGTTCTGTTATTCTATTATTGCATCATTGTGTTAGATATGAGATGTAGCTCACGCGGTAGGATTAAAGAAGATAAAGAATAACTAGGTTTTTGTGTGTGTTGTTTCCCTAGATCCACTCTGTATTCACTCTAGTTGTAGACACATGTGTCTTGCAACCCCTTATTTCTACTTTAGGTGAGACTGCATCTACTTCGTAGGTGTTTCCGAAAGGGCCAATAGTTAGGGCTTGTTGGTGCATTGTAGAGCTGAACCCTGGGTCTGCCCCTGTGCCAACAAATGGTTCCATTGTCGGGACCGAGATCTTCTTGTGGGAATTTCAAGGTGGTTTCCATCAAAAATAGAGATTCAGAAGTGGGTAGAAGAACAAGAAAATGAATTCACAAAATCTCAGAACAAGAACCCTAAACTTAGTACAGAAGACTGGTTGGGAAAGTATATTTTTATCGATATACATGAAATATTCTTTGGAGGAATTCATAAGGAGCTATACGAGTGGTTAGCCAGATTAACAGATACCCAATTTGAGATCATATCTAGACCACCTGTGGTTTGGACGTCGACGTTGATCAAGAAGTTCAAGAGAGTTGATACCACTGTGTCAATAGCATTAGATGATTGGTTTGATAGCACCATTGGAGGGTACATCAATGAGTTTTCTATTGACAGAGTAGAGTCATATAGCCAAGCAGAGAGATATTTCTTTAAGGGGGAAAAACGAAAATTTTTACACTTTTTGAAGTTGAAGATCAAGATGCTATTACATGAGAAGAACATCTGGAAGATAAAATATTTGGTCAAATTGAAAAGCTAATGTTCAAGAACTCATACAACGACAATGACACAGAAGTTGGACATAATCACAGTGGGAGAGCCTTCAGAGAGGTTCCCCTGGTAAAACTGTTTGAGCAAAGCCACAAACCACTAGCACAGGACGAAGGGTTATACAATGGAGAAGAAGAAGAGTTATTGACTGAGGAGCATTCAAGGTTTATTGGACCAGAGGAAGAAAATACTGAAGAACCTCATCGAGAAGAACCAGAAACTTCAAGAACTACACAGACTATTAAAGTAAGCACTATTACTACCCCTGTTGTTTTAGCAGTGTTAAGTAACCATAGTAGTCAGAGTCATCAGAGCCCTCAAAGCACTGTTACCAGCAATTCAACACATACTCAGTCGAGAAACCTAGGGAGATCTATGGCAGATGACATGAGGCTACCTATCATTAGAGGAGACGGGTCTGAAGATCTTGATCAACACTGGTTTCTATGCGAAGTAGTATGGAGTACCAAGCAAGTAAATGATGAAGCAGTTAAGAGAGATTAGTTTAGTACTACCTTAAGAGACCACACACTGAGTTGGTACATGAAATTTGTTAATGGAGTTGTACAGCCTAAACCGTTGAACAATATCAAGACTGCGTTGAGTGCAGAATTCAAGAAACCCAAGTCAGAGTCACAATGCATTACAGAACTAAAATAAATCAAGAAGAAAGTAGTTGAACATGTTTGGGAGTTTGATCAAAGGTTCAAGACCTTAATAGGCTGATTGAGTTTTCAAATCCCCGACGAGCAGAACAGGGAATGGTTCATTTTTTCCCTCTTACCACACATCAAAGTTACTACGATGCAACAGAAGGTTGCTTTGTAGGCTAAGGTGTTGGAGATCTCCATGAAACTAGAATCAACCCCTATGGGAGAATCCATATTAGGTATGAGTCAAATTTTGAGTCAGCTAACTAGCTTATCTCTATAGGTCGAAGATATAAAGAAAGATAAGGGAAAAGATAAAAGAGAAGACATATGGTGTATCAGATGCAAGTCAAAAGGCCATGATAAGAAACATTGTCCACTATTTCATGAATACTTGGCCTCTGGAGCTCCGATCCCTTTGAAGCAGGTTACTATACCTTGGTACAATGTATGTAGAAAGAGACATCGCCCTGGTGAATGCTATTACATGCAAAAATATGGTCAGAAACCTACAAATATTTACTGCACATTCTATAAATCTATAGGGCATGATGAGAAGGAATGTAGGGATTATGATCTCTTGCATAAAAGGTCAAGAGATACATATATAATTCAAGGAGAGATGCAACAAGATGGAAATACTGTGCAGTTTAACTCCCCGGGAAGAGGAAACTTCAACCCTCGTGGTGGATTTAGAAGAAGAGAACGAGGAGGAGGCATGGGCTGAGGCCGAGGTCAGATCATTTGTTATAACTGTGCATAGCTAGGTCACTTGGAAAGGGACTATCATAACCCTTGTACCACTTGCAGTTACTACAATTTGTTTGAACATGTTATTGAAGAGTGTCCTACGTTGTTAGCCAAAATTTAGGAGAAACGAGGAGGAAAACAACAAGTACAACTAATCTCAGCAGAACCTCACAAAGAGGATCCTAGATTCATTGTTATCACTAGAGGATGTGATGTTACAGAAGAAGACAAAGTGATCCTAGGAAAGACTACAGAAGAATCAGGAATCAGAAGAGCTACAGAAAAGACACAAGTGTTTGATCAAAGGAAAGAAAAGCAAACATTTGAAGAGGCAAGAAAAGAATTTTGAAAAGATCATCTTCCTCATCAAAGACACAACCAGAAATCAGAGAATGTGGAATGCATCTAGAATTCAATCAATCTACTTTACCCAGAGAAGGAAAAGAGGTAAGAAAACTTATCGAATTTTTATGTACTTTCATGAAATTGATTAAGGATGAAAGAGTTATACAAGAGCTACAAGATTTGATCAGATAGTATGAGATAGGCAAGATAGATCCTCTGCTAAATAAAGTAGTACATAAGGTATCCAAAAAGAGAAGGACAAGTAAGGAAATACACCTTAATGCTCAGATTGGAGATTATGATATAGATTATGTGGTCCTTGACTTAGGATCAAAAGTCAATGTTATGACGAAGAAGACCTGGGCACTGATGGGAAATCCTAAGTTGATTTATTCCCCTATCAGGATCAATATGGCTAATCAACAAGGATTAATCCTCTTTGTAAGGCTGTAGCATGTCCCTGTGGACATCGATGGGGTAAGGACGTTTGCATACTTCGAGGTGATTGAGACAGTTGATGATAGTTGTCCCTATCCTGCATTGTTAGGAAATGATTGTGATTTCAATAATTCTACTGTGGTTGACTTAAAGAAATGAAGAATGAAAATTGAAGGTGATGGCCTTAGGGTCATTGCACCTCTTGATCCTGATGAAGTTCGTAGGTACACAGAGCCCATTAGAGAAGAAGACCATGCATACAAGTTAGAGAATATATATAAATTGACTGCAAGACAACATGACTACAATAATCCTACAACAGATGGGAATTTAAGCTGGCGAAGTGACAACGCAAGCTCATCAGATTCTAAAGAAGCACTAGAGAAATGGTACAATAAAATGTATGAATTTTCTATGAGGAGATGTGCTAGATTGACTAGAGAAGTTCGCTACATTGGCACAAAGTTCAGTAATTTGTCAACATTTGATGGTTTAAATCACTTAGAAACTTTCTTAGTGTAATTTGAAGAAACTGTACCAGCACAATAGAGATTGTTGGCACTAGATGATGCCTTGAATGCAATGCCAATGAGATGGTGGGGAACGCACAAAAATAACATTGTAGACTGGGTGCAATGTCACACTTTGATGACAGTGTGCTTTTCAAAACAAGTAGAAGGGTGTGAAGTTAGATACACAGGTCAAAGTTGTCTAAAGGACCATGTGCAAAGTTGTGAGGAAGCCTGGAGCAACATTCCTCAAGATCAGTGGGTGCATAAATTCGTTAACACTTTGGACACAACCCCTATCAATTGGTATCTTCAAGAAGAACTACGCCTCACCACTGTAGATTGGTACGGTATGACTCAGAACTTTGGAGCTACATTCTTATTTGAAATTCAGTACCCTACAATAGATAAAGATTTATAAGTTGTACGACAAAAAGTATTTGAGGAAGCAGCTAACCTCCCTCTAGAGAAATAAAAGGATGAATGGACTGCACCTCTTCAGAAATTGCAGGGCTATTATAATATCAATATTGATGAAGACGATGATCCTAGGAAGGTGAACATCACAAAAATAGAAGGACAGAGAGACATAGAAGCAATGGGAGTCGAACTATCTTTTGGACATTCAATTAAAATCAAGAAAGTTAACATTGGAACATAGCAAGCACCTAAGCTAGCAAACGTTGGAAAAGAAGACCTGGGCACTGATGGGAAAACATAAGTTGATTTATTCCCCTATCAGGCTCAGGATGGATAATCAACAAGAAGTAATCCCCTTTGGAAGGTTGGAGCATGTCCCTATGGACATCGACAGGGTAAGAATGTTTGCAGACTTCGAGGTGATTGAGATAGTTGATGATAGTTGTCCCTATCCTGCATTGTTAAGAATTGATTGGGATTTCAATAATTATACTGTGGTTGACTTAAAGAAACAAAGAATGGAATTTTAAGCTGATGGCCTTAGGGTCATTGCACCTCTTGATCCTGATCAAGGTTATAGGAACATAGAGCCCATCAGAGAAGAAGACCACGCATATGAGCTAGAGAATATATATAAATTGTCTGCAAGATAGAAGGTTACATTAATCCTACAACACATGGGAATTTAAGCTGGTGAAGTGACAACACATGCTCATCAGATTCCGATGAATCACTAGAGAACTGGCAAAATAAAATGTATGAATTTTCTACGAGGAGATGTGCTAGATTGACTAGAGAAGTTCGTTGGATTGGCACAAAGGTCAGTAATTTGCCCACATTTGACAGTTTAAATCATTTAGAAACTTTCTTAGTAGAATTTGAAGAAACTATACCAGCAAAATAGAGATTGTTGTCACTGGATGAGGCCTTGAAAGCAACGCCAACTAGATGGTGGGGAATGCACAAAAATAACATCGCAGATTGGGTGCAATGTCGCACTTTGAGGGCAGTGCACTTTTTAGAACAAGTAGAAGGGTGAGAAGTTAGATAAATAGGTCAAAGCTATCCGAAGGACCATGTGAAAAGTTGTGAGGAAGCCTGGAACAACATTCCTCAAGATCAGTGGGTGCATTAATTCATTAACACTTTGGACACAACCCTTATCAATTGGTATCTTCAAGCAAAACTGCGCCTCACCACTGTAGATTGGTATGGTATGACTCATAAATTTGTAGCTACATTCTTATTTGAAATTTAGTACCCTACAATATATCAAGATTTACAAGTTGTAAGAAATAAAGTATTTGAGGAGGCACCTAACCTCCCTCTGGAGAAAGAAAAGTATGAATGGATTGCACCTCTTCAGAAATTGCAGGGTTGTTATAATATCGATATTGATGAAGACGATGATCCTAGGAAGGTGAACATCGTAGAAACAGAAGGACAGAGAGACATAGAAGGACTGGGAGTCAAACTACCTTTTATTGGACAACCAATTAAAATCAAGAAATTTAACATTGGAACAGAGCAAGCACCTAAGATAGTAAACGTTGGAGATTACTGGGATGATGCTACCATTGATAAGATCACATAATTACTGCATGAATATCAAGACTTGTTTCCAACCAAGTTCACTGATATGAAGGGCATTAAATGGCCCATGGGAGAAATGAAGATTCCCTTGAAACCAGATGAAAGGGAATTCAAGCAGAGACCCTACAGACTGAATCCCAAATATAAACATAAAGTCAAGATTGAATTAGAAAAAATTCTAGAAGAAGGAATCATAGAACCTATTAAAGAGTTAGAATGGATTAGCCCTATGGTAGTTCAAGATAAGAAAACAGGAGAGATCAAAATCTGTGTAGACTTGAGGAAACTGAATGATGCCTGTTTACATGATTCATTCCTTACACTATTTGATGACGAAGTGTTATATAATGTGGGAGGACAAGAAGTTTACTCCTTCAGAAATGGATTTTCAGGTTATAACCAGATCAAGATTGCCAAGGAAGATCGCCACAAGACCAAATTTGCAACATAATGGGGGTCTTACCAGTATACAATGATGCCTTTTGGATTGAAGAATGCACCAACCATATTTTATAGGGTGGTGGTCGAATCATTCAAGAAATTTCTACATAAACTTATGGAAGCATATTTTGATGATTGGACTATTTTTAGCTTATTACAAAATCATATTGAATGTTTAAGACTAATGTTGGATAAGTGTCGGCAATGTCAGATTTCCATGAACCTGAAGAAGTGCATCTTCTTTTCACCCTTTGTAGTGTTGATAGGCCATATTGTGTGTAAGCAGGGGTTGTTGGTAGATCCTTCCAAAATTTTCATCATTGTTGACCTACCCCCTCCTACTTCAGTAAGACAGTTGCGCACTGCGCTGGGACATACTAGATACTACAGAAATTTCATTAAGGTCTATGCACAGATTACAACACCCGTGGAGAAGTTGTTGAACAAGGATTGCCAGTTTCAATGGACAGAGGAATGCCAACAGAGCTTCAACATAGTGAGACATAAAATGGTCACTGTGCCTATTCTGGTTTTCCCAGATTAGAGTAAGGAATTCCATGTGCATGTCGATGCATCCTCTATTTCATTGGGAGCAGTGTTATCACAACCAAGAGCACGAGATATTGACCATATGTTAGACTTTTCTAGCAGGAAACTCTCGACAACTGAGATAAACTACACTACCACTGAGAGAGAAGGTTTAGCCATGGTATATGCACTGCAGAAATTTTGTCACTACTTGTTGGGAGGACACTTTAATATGTTCACTGATCACTCTGCATTGAAATACCTGGTCAACAAGCTAGTGTTGGGGGGAAGGATATTCAAATGTATTTTTTTATTCCAGGAATATGATTTTGAAATTGTGGTAAAGCCAGGGAGAATGAACAAGGGACCTGATGACTTTTTTAGGTTGGAACATGGAGAGGAACCTACTAGCTTGAAGGATACACTACCAGATGCACAGTTTTTTGCCATTAGAAAGGTTGATGATCACTTCACCGAGATAGTCCAGTTTCTATCAACAGGAATGGAACCTCGTGACTATACAGTCATTCAGAATAAACAACTGGTAGTTCGTGCTACAAACTTTTCACTTATAGATGGACAACTATACAATATGGGACCTGACAATATTTTGAGGAGATGTGTTATGGAGGCAGAAATACCATTGATTTTGGTAGAAGCACATGAAGGCATCATAGGAGGATACACAAAGATGCTAAGGAATACTACAAAGCCTGCGATGTATGCCAAAGAGTTGGGAAACCTTCTAGAAGGGATGAGATGCCTTTAGCACTTCAACTAACCTTACCTGCATTTGAGAAATGGGCCATTGATTTTGTGGGACCTATCAACCCACCAGGAAAGCGCACAGGAGCTCGCTACATAATCACTGTGAAAAAATATTTGACCAGGTGGGTAGAAGCAAGAGTAGTTAAGGACTGTAGTGAAACTATAGTTGTACGATTCATATTTGATGATATTATAACCAGGTTTGGATGCCCAAAGATCCTTATGAGAGATCAAGGTACACATTTTATTAATAAAACTATTGAAGCCTTAACTCCAGAATTTGATTTCATCGCTAGAAGAGCACTCCATACCATCCTCAGGAGAATGGTATAGTTGAAGCCTTCAACAAGATCTTGGAGACAGCGTTGACGAAGATTTGTAGTGTCAACAAATATGATTTTGATTTGAGAGTACTAGCAGTTTTATAGGCCTATAGAACCACTTGCAAAAAGCTAACAATGCAGTCTCCATTTAAGTTGGTTTATGGTCTAGAAGCAGTAGTACCTATGGAATATTTAGTTCCTGGCTTAAGAATTGCAGCATTTACAGACATGGATGACACTAACATTGTTCAAAACAGGCTTGCGCAATTGATAGAACTAGAGGAAGATAGATTTATTGCAAGATTCCATCAACAGGTACAAATGGAATGAGAGAAGGCTTGCCATGATAGACACATCAAGAAGAAATCCTTTAATAAAGGAGATCTGGTATTGGTATATGACAAAAAGTTCATGAAGAATCCAAGGAAGTTCAGGATAGATTGGTTGGGGCCATATGAGATAGCCTATGTTATAGAAGGAGGAGTTGCACAGTTGAATACTTTGAATGGAGAATGGAAGGGAGGTTTAGTGAATGGGAGCCGATTGAAATTGTACTATGACATCCAGCTGCCTCGCAACTCTCAGTAAAAGAAGAAGGAGAAGGGTATAGGTACCAGTTGCAGTTGAAACTGCTACCAGACACAGAAAATACAGTCTGCACAAGGAAGGGAGAATAGAGCAGGAAGCACAAGCTGCTCTTTGAAGTCTGAAGTTGAAGAGAAACAAAAGGTTCAATATTGCAGTGCCTCGGGACGAGTTACAGGTGAGTTTTGGGGGCCTGTAGGACCTTGGTTATGAAAGAAAGCAAATATTATGGAGGAAAGGCGAGGTAGGAACTGTGCGGAAGGCACAATGACTGAGATTGGGTCGAAGTGGTCAAAGAAGCATAAAACAAGGAGAAAAGTAAGGGAAAACAAGACATTGGATGAGGAGATCGAAGAGAACAGATCAACAAGGAGGACGGGTCGTGGAAAACTCAACAAGCAGACAAAGACACCAATGGATGCTTTGGAGCACCTCGTGGGAAAGATGGAAAGACAGGCTAGCGAAGCCTGAAAAACATGGGTCAAGTGGACCTAGGTTTTTAGACAACTAGGGTTTTGGTATTTAGGGTTTTGACACCTCGCACTAGTGCATTTGGGTCAAATTCTGACGGCACGTTCGACACAATTGGCACTTTCTATTGTCGGAAGACCGACAAACCTCAGACCCCCTCAAACGTCGTTTTTCCGATGACCTAGTTTTCATCGGTATTGCAACGTTATATGATGCCATGTGTCATCATAAATTGGATTGTCCATCCCCATATTGACTTCGTGAGACCGACGTCTAGGGACGTTTCAAACGTGGCAATACCGACGTGTCAAACGTGGCAAACGGGACGTTTCAAACGTGGCAAGATCGACGTTTCAAACGTGGCAAGACTGACGTTTCAAACGTGGAAAGTGAGCCATTTCAAACATGGCAAGACCGACGTTTCAAACGTGGCAAGTGAGACGTTTCAGACGTGGCAAGAGAGACATTTCAAAGGTGGCAAGAGAGATGTTTCTGATGTGGCAAAAGAGACGTTTCAAAGGTGGCAAGAGAGACGTTCTGAAGGTGGAAAGACCGACGAGACAAGGTATTAGCTATGACGTGGTTGCTATGGGAGTGACACTCTTGGATGTGGCAAGAACGACGTCCATCAGGTGGCAACAGCAACGGCTTGGAGTTACTAGCTCCGACATGGTTTCTATGGGAGCAACAATCTTGGAGGTGGAAAGAGAGACGTCTTGGATGTGGCAATAGAGACGGGAAGAGAGTGAAAGATGTCACAATTTCCACCTTTGTGTAGGTATTTAAAAAAAAAATACAATATCAATATCAAGACCTAATAGTCATTCCAAGCCCAAAGGAGGAGTAAGTCATATAGGTGTTAGCTAGTGACCCACTTAATAGTTTCCTTAGGCTTTCCCTCACACTAAAAGTTGGGTTTTTTCTTTCAAGAGTGTCTAAGAGATAAAAAGACCCAATATGGTGAATGAACTGACATTAAGTTCATACACATCTAACAGATCCTTCAAAATTTTACCCAATGAAACATGTTGTCACAGCTTCTATCCTAATGAGATTACTCTTGGTATCATCACCACAAGCATGAGGACCTAAAATATGAGGTATGCAAAATTTGTGCATGGAAAATCACTTTAAAAATGAACTTGTGTCTAACTACATGTTCATCTCCTCTTCTCTAAATGACGTCCATAGTAGAACCATACAAAATTAATCAAACCTACCAACTAATAATATCATAACCATTATGGCATTTCAATGTCGAAC
>ML784446.1:609378-620348 GCA_009831015.1 Picea engelmannii
AGCAAACACCCGAAATCTATAATTTCCTTTTGCCAAAAAAACAAAAGATAAAGATAAAAAAGTGTATCCTCTGTGAGAGAACCCGAGATTTCAGAGAGGTTATGAATATAACTTACGAAGATTTGTCCAGAAATCGCTAGGTCACCCTGCCAGAGGATGAGACAGATGAAATGAAAACTCATGCAATGCCTTCGATTCAATTATTTTATGGGAATTAATTTTCATTAAATGCAATGCCTTCGATTCAAGGATCGAGGTTGCCCCACACTTTGCGCGGCGCGAGTTACACATATTCAAGTGAGAGTTTGCTTATGTTGCTTTTGTTTATAGGGAGTTATCGAGACTAAGTAAAGATGGTATGTTTATGCCTAAGAGTTGGTTTTTAAATATTGAATATATAAACATCAAAGTTTTATTTTTTGATTTCAATTATTTAAAGTATGTTTAATTTATTTTTTAAGAAATATTTAGAGCATAGCTATTTGTATGTCACGAGTGGCTTGTACTTGGTGAAGGATGTGTTATTTTCCTAATGTTAGTCATTTCATGGAGCTCATAGATCAAGTTTTAACAAAAGATTCTTAGGAATGAGGCCCTAGATGCGATCCAAAGTTAGCCAACACAAATTTTCTCTTGACCTCGACCTAAGGGAGCCAAGCCCTAAAAGAGCCATCCATTGAAGGAATAGCCAACCAAATGCCCCACGTGTAGATTCATAGGGATAATAACCAAGGATATTCAGCCAATGGGTTCCCCTAAAAAAGAAGAAGAGGTGACCATCATAGTGAATGATCATTAAAAGATAGGTCAAACTGAATAAAAGCATCCTTCCAAGAGAAGAAGGGCTTGATGGCCTCTTAAGGCTTCCAAATGTTTTAGATGACACAAATACCAAAAATATTGACATGAGAAGGAGTGAGAAGGAGGATTTGAGCACGGATCCTTGCCAAGCAACAACATTTATTGAATTTGATGACTTAGGAGAACCTTTCAAAATTATTTTCCTATATATCCCAAATGATTCATTTTGCACACAACACCTAGGCTTGGATATTGGTGTGAATAGCACCCCAACCCCCAAAATTCCTTGGGGTGTAGCACAATGCTCAGCTAACATGATGAAAACCATTCCCTCTATCAAGCGTGGCCAAGAAAAAAATTCTAAGGCCTTTCTCGAGGTATGAGTGGGGTTACTTTAGAAGGAACCTAACAAGAGGACGGGTACAAATGAGTTTCAACCATGTTTTAATGCAAGTGTTAAATTTGTTTGTTAAAGCTAAAGGCTTGGTGATCTACTTGTCTATCTTTTTCTCCACACAATGGACTAAAACCTCCCAAAGATATCAAGGCGAAGCCTAGAAGGCAAAAGGAATGCCCAAAAATTTGAAGACTCGGCCCAGATGAATCCATGACTGATTTTTTGGAAGGCCAACAAAGCTAGCATAGGTTGTTGGCTCTATTAGTAGCATTAGGTTTTGGCCAATTCAATGATCGATGCTTAGGTTATGCAAGAGGTGTCCAGACAACACAATTCAATGCCGATTATATGCACTTTTACATGACTCTCCAGGTTAGGAGGGAACACTGAAAATATTATTGAAGCATTAATTCTTGAAAAATAGTCCAGATTGGACAGATTCTTTCCTGTTCGAAAAGTGGATTGAGATTTCTGATGGACAATGACTTCCCATTGTGGTTAACATGGGAAGTAGTTGGATTTCTGATGTATCATAGACAACGACTTCCCATAGTGGTTAACATGGGGAGTGGTCTAGGGCAATCTCTCTTCTTGAGGGTTACTCAAGAAGAATGGCCCACCTTGCTGAACAACGATTTCTCATTGTGGTTAACATGAGGAATGGTCTGTTTTGGAGGTTGATGTAGGACAGTCTTTTCCTCTTGTGGTTAATAAAGGAAATGGTCTAGACAGGCATTCCTTAGGGTTTATACATTCTTTCCAGGGTGCACTTTGATTAGTGTAGGAGGAGTGGCCCGGGGTGGGGAATGGTCCGATCAACAACCAGAGACAAACATTCCTTAGGGTTTATACATTCTCTCTAGGGTGCACTTTGATTAGTGTAGGAAGAATGGTCCAGGCTCAGCAATCAGGGACAAACATTCCTGAGGGTTTATACATTCTCTCCAGGGTGCACTTTGATTAGTGTAGGAGGAATGGTCCAGGCTCAACATTCCTTAGGGTTATACATTCTCTCCAGGGTGCACTTTGATTAGTGTAGGAAGAATGGCCCAGGGTGGGAAATGGTCCAGGTTTAGAAGACATGACAATTATTCTTCCTTGCTTGAGAAGAATAGTCTAGATATATTATTGTTCTACTCTAAAGGAAGATATTCTTTCAGAGCTCACAGATGTGAGTGAAAGATTGGCCCAAATGATTTAGTTTATATCATAACATTGTTTCTGTGCAGGTTGCTATCAGATGTTTGTTATGAAGACTGAATGACAGTAGATGAAGACTACTGTGGTGGATATGTTCCACTATTAGTGACTATACATTGTTGATCAAGTACTTGTGTGTTACTTGGTGTGGTAGTGTACCACTGGATTGTAGTTATGTACTACTATGGATAGACATAGTTGTGTTCTATTTTTGCTCTAATTTCCTTGAAGACTATCAACAGTTTATTGGAGATAATAATCATCCAGACGAATGATGAACAGAGATTTTCCAGACGGAAAATAGTTCAGAGCATTTACTCTGTATCTTGTATCACTCTATGGTGTGAGTGACTTATCCAGCATCATGTATAATTACTCAGATGAAGTATGGTTTTGAGAGATGATGCAGTTGATGGTGATGGTGATGCTCATGATCTAGTCATGAGATAGTCTAAACGACTATGTTGATGCTACCGGGTAAATGGTATGGTATATATATAATGAAATCTCAATAAGGAGGGATGGCGAGCATGAATTAGTGGAACAAAACGCATTTATATCCCAAGGAACTTGATCTTCATAGTTGGTGTTGATGGAAATAATAACTTGGACATCAATATGGTAAAGGTACAAAAGTGATCACCTTCTTTTGAAAATACTTGCAAGTTCCTGCTACTATTATGGGGAAGAAAATACTTGATGCAATGGTCAACCTAGGTGCTAATATTAATATTGTATCCTCTATAATATTTTTCTCTTCATGCTTTGATGAATGATGTGGTGGCTGTTAGGAATTCTTGTTGTAGGGTTATTCCTTGCAAGGTTTTTATTGGTGATCAAGACAAGTTGGATAGGGACTTCTCGAAATAGGAGCTTGTGTAGCTCTCAAACCTATGAAGAATGGCAAGTATTTAGGTAAAGATTGCCTTCCTTGTGAGTTTTACAAGGGCATGTGGGACATGATTGGTGATGAATTTTGTCATTTGGTAGTCAAGGTCTTCACTTTTCATAGATTTTCAGAATCCTTGAACCTAGGGTTGATCAAACTTAACTCCAAAAATGTAGCCAGAGACACTATTGGGGGTTGGAAACCAATCACTATACTTAATGTTGAATAAGATCGTGGATGTAGTAGATTTGAGAATTCAGGTGGTGGCATGGAAGGTTGTTTGGAAGGAACATACATGTTTTGTGCAGGCGTTTTATCTTAGACACTATTGTTTCAGTAGCCTTGGAGTGGGCCCATGAGATGGGTCAGTGGTCCCTTTATTGAAGATTGATTTTGAAAAAAATACCTTTGGTGTGGATTTTCCAGATCTAAGGGTTGTGACTTATATATAGAAAAATATGAAGTTGAAATATGAAAGCCACATTTCAAAATAAAGATCTACATTACTCTAGACCCTAATCTATTCACATAGAATTATCCTCGTTTCTTGAGCATGCATTGATTGTAGCAACCACTACACTTTTTTCACATTAGATGAAATAGTTATCATATAAAACAAAGTATGTTGAGAGTTGTTGATAGGCGAACTTGAACGCTCGCCAACTGGAAGAGTGGATCCGGTCCGGGGTTGTCTAAATAACCCAAGTCGTTTGGGATAACCCACCCTGACATGTTTAGCGGCTCCGTTAGACGATCTAAGTCCTAGAAAAACAAAAGAAAACTATACTAAGGAAGTAATCTAAATAAAAATAACAAATAAAACAAACTAATAAACAAATCTGAACTACTAATATATACAATTTACTATCTAAAACTATAATAACTCTACAAAACTTAACATTCAACTATAAACAGAATTAAATCTCAATCACAAATGTACAATATTCACAAAGTATAGATTTCAATTAAAACCTACAAAACTCATTTGCAATCTGTCCTAAGACAGCGAAACTATTGTTTTTTGATTTTTATAATTTTATGAAAAAGAAATAGAATAAAACTATCTAAACTAAGCAACTAAAATAATAACTCTAACTATGAATCCAAACTAATATATTTATATAAACTACTTATATCATACTAACTAATCAACTATCAAATAATAAATAACAAACTGACCTGAAGTAACGTTTCAGGTTTGTCCTATATGCAATAGTTGATTCAGCTGTTCGGAGGGAGGAAACCCGCACCAGATTATCCACGAACTTCTCGTAAACAAGAAGAAACTATGCTCTTCTTATATAAATAACAGGACAAACAAGACATAAAAAATAACACCAATTTATGATTTACAAACCATCACAATTAGATAAATCTGTATGCAACAATTTGTGTAAAACAATTCAACTAATGAAGAAGGTAAACCTGTATTCATCAAATTGAATTAAAGTGATTGTTGTATTTTTAAATAAGAGATATCAGATATGGACAACATATAAACCAAATCACATCAACATGCAATAAATTATGATAGCTAAAGTAGTCGATAATTAATCGCAAACTGATATGCAAAACCTGAAACAAAAGTTCGATATATTGAAAGCGAAAGCTGTTACAAGACATCAACTTTCGTCTCAGTCTGAATCATAAATCCATAGTCTGGTTCTCCCACAGTGATTCTAATTATTGTTTACAAAAAATAAGAAGTATTTAAAGACTTCCCACAGGGTAAAACATCCCTGTGGGAATTATCAAAGTAGTTTTACAAAAAATCTGGGATAATATCCCAAGTCTCTATTTTTCACTTAAACTAATAACTTAAACTCTAAAACTGCATCACACAAATATCTCCTAAACTGCCACAGCATGCCCAATTGATCATTGCAATTCGAATGTACCTGAAAGAGGACAAAAATAGACAAGTCAAGAGGATATTGTATTGATAAAAATGACAAAAATCTAATTTTTAAGACTAGCTATAGAATCTGGCGATTCTGTAGCTAGTCTAATTTGAAAATAGAATTGATTTAAATCAATCCAAACCCAATATAAATATATCAAACTAGATCCTTAATTACTAATTCCAAACAAATCAAATAATTAATACCACAACGAATCAAACTTGTATGCAAATTGAAACCAATGAAATCGTGGTTGAATTGATCAAAAGGTAACAGGATATGTGAGATTTGTCAAACAACTTTCATTACCAATTCGGGACATACAGAATCGATTGACAGTTGGGGATCCAACAAAATTATCTCTTGAACCAATTTCAAAAAAAACTATGATCGATTTTAGCCAATTCTTTCATACGAATTCAAATAGAGACAAACTATGTCAATCCGATCTTAACAGAATCGTTTTACGAATCAAATAGATTACATTGTTTTGGTGAAACCAATCTTTAATATCGATGGATTACATAAATGAAAGACCATGCTAATCCCAGCATACATAATCGTCTCAAAATCAGGACATAAGAAATAATTTCAACTATATTAGAGCCGACATAATTCAACAACAACAGAATCATATGAATCCAAACATAACTGTGTTCTGAGTTTAACAATCGAATCTTATGTACATGATTCATAACGAGATCATTTTGGTAAAAGTAATAGAAACGGACAGAGCTATTGAAATCAAATCCAAACAAAATCGAAAACAAATCAATCGTTTTATTCTAATCTAAGAATAATCAAATTGCATTGACCAAATCATAGCTATAATTGGTTTTAGGAAAATGAATCGATGCTCCGTTAGCCGATCTAAGTCCTAGAAAAACAAAAGAAAACTATACTAAGGAACTAATCTAAATAAAAATAACAAATAAAACAAACTAATAAACAAATCTGAACTACTAATATATACAATTTACTATCTAAAACTATAATAACTCTACAAAACTTAACATTCAACTATAAACAGAATTAAATCTCAATCAAAAATGTACAATATTCACAAAGTATAGATTTCAATTAAAACCTGCAAAACTCATTTGCAATCTGTCCTAAGACAGCGAAACTATTGTTTTTTTATTTTTATAATTTTATGAAAAAGAAATAGAATAAAACTATCTAAACTAAGCAACTAAAATAATAACTCTAACTATCAATCCAAACTAATATATTTTATGAAACTACTTATATCATACTAACTAATCAACTATCAAATAATAAATAACAAACTGACCTGAAGTAACGCTTCAGGTTTGTCCTATATGCAATAGTTGATTCAACTGTTCCGAGGGAGGAAACCCACACCAGATTGTCCGCGAACTTCTCGTAAACAAGAAGCAACTGTGCTCTTCTTATATAAATAACAGGACAAACAAGACATAAAAAAATAACAACAATTTATGATTTACAAACCATCACAATTAAATAAATCTGTATGCAACAATTTGTGTAAAACAATTCAACTAATGAAGAAGGTAAACATGTATTCATCAAATTGAATTAAAGTGATTGCTATATTTTTAAATAAGAGATATTAGATATGGACAACATATAAACCAAATCACATCAACATGCAATAAATTATGATAGCTAAAGTAGTTGATAATTAATCGCAAACTGATATGCAAAACCTGAAACAAAAGTATGATATATTGAAAGAAAAAGTTGTTACAAGACATCAACTTTCGTCTCAGTCTAAATCATAAATCCATAGTTTGGTTCTCCCACGGTGATTCTAATTATTGTTTATAAAAAATAAGAAGTATTTAAAGACTTCCCACAGGGTAAAACATCCCTGTGGGAATTATCAAAGTAGCTTTACAAAAAAACTGGGATAATATCCCAAGTCTCTATTTTTGACTTAAACTAACAACTTAAACTCTGAAACTACATCACAAAAATATCTCCTAAACTGCCACAGCATGCCCAATTGATCATTGCAATTTGAATGTACCTGAAAGAGGACAAAAATAGACAAGTCAAGTGGATATTTTATTGATAAAAATGACAAAAATCTAATTTTTAAGACTAGCTATAGAATCTGGCGATTCTGTAGCTGGTCTAATTTGAAAACAGAATCGATTTCAATCAATCCAAATCCAATAGAAATATATCAAACTAGATCCTTAATTACTAATTCCAAACAAATCAAATCATTCATACCACAACAAATCAAACGTGTATGCAAATTGAAACCAATGAAATCATGGTTGAATTGATCAAAAGGTAACAGGATATGTGAGATTTGTCAAACAACTTTCATTACCAATTCGAGACATACATAATCGATTGACAGTTGGGGATCCAACGAAATTATCTCTTGAACCAATTTCAAAACAAACTATGACCGATTTTAGCCAAGTCTTTCATATGAATTCAAATAGAGACAAACTATGTCAATCCGATCTTAACAGAATCGTTTTACGAATCAAATAGATTACATTGTTTTGGTCAAACCAATCTTTAATATTGATGGATTACATAAATGAAAGACCATGCTAATTCCAACATATAGAATCGTCTCAAAATCAGGACATAAGAAATAATTTCAACTATATTAGAGCCGACATAATCCAACAACAACAGAATCATATGAATCCAAACATAACTATGTTCTGAGTTTAACAATCGAATCTTCTGTACATGATTCATAACGAGATCATTTTGGTAAAAGTAATAGAAACGGACAGAGCTATTGAAAGCAAATCCAAACAGAATCGAAAACAAATCAATCGTTTTATTCTAATATGAGAATAATCAAATCGCATTGACCAAATCATAGCTATAATTGGTTTTAGGAAAACGAATCGATGCAAACGAAGTCTCTCATGCTAATTCAAATAGAAAAAACGAAATCACTTCTGGTAAATGGAAGCAAACAGAATTTTTTTTTTAATCTACTCAAGCATACAGAACTAATTGATTGTGCTAGTCGAAACCAAATCATCCAAAATTGATGTGGAAAAACCATACCTGGGCGGTAAGACAATGCTTCGATCATGATAATTTTGAATTGACAAAAGCTGTTGCTGCCTCAACATCTTAAAGAGAACAGAGACTGCTTGATAAATCTTTGGATTGATCAAGGGTTTCAACAAGAGGTTGAGGCACAAGGCTAGATGGGTGGAAGGGGTTCTGAAGCACAGGTCTGGAGAAGTGATAAGCATTATGGCAAATTCATACAAACCCAAAACGCACCTTATAGCGACAGAGAGGATCTGAAAAATTGACCTGTAAAACATGAGCTATATCTCTGTAAAAACTCGATTTCTGAGGAAATTGCCTGCAATGAAGGTAAAGGGACTAATTTCGGTTCTGGGTTTTCAAGGGTTTGATCTGATTCCAAACCGTTTGGCCAGAATCGCTCATGCAAAAACGTGTCTCTGGAGGCAATTGCGGGGGCAGTCTTAAATAGTCTTCTCTGGCAATAATGAAACCAAAACTGACTCTGAACACCATGGGTTTTAAATTCGCCCTACAGGAGCCAGGAGAGAACACATAGTGAGCAAGGTGAATGGTGAGGGTTTGGACAAGGTATATGCAGGACCCAAAACTCAGAGATTTCCCCAAAAATCAACAGAGGTAACCTGGTAAGGAGGCACGCATTAATGCCAAAGTGTATGAGGGTGGTGGAGTTAGCTCAGCCCATGCAAAATAGTCATTTCCCATAGTACAACCGCCGGCGCATATAACTATTCAAATATTACTGTTGCATATATTAAAAACCATGCTATTCAAACAATTAATGAAACATATGGTAATTCGACCAAACATTTGCGCAAGCAAAGTTTTAGCATAGTTTTAAAACCAAAGTAATGATTCAAAATCAACACCAAGGGTTTGATCAAATCAAATATGTGTTGTATGACATGATTTATAGCAAGGGTCTAACCACAACACCAATGTATTTTCATGAAAACAATGTGTAAACGAAATCGATCAAAGACTATAGAAATCAAACCAGCAATGCATCAATGATTGAATCACAACCCTTAACAATTCGTCACAATCTCATAAAAATGGAAATCATATTAACAACATAAATGCCAAATGAATAAACAATCTTGGAGTCTTGCCAATTGTATAATGATAAGTAAATTGGAAACGCAATGAGCATAGAGACAAGAGTGATCATAGCAATTCTTTATTTGTTAATATGACTTCGAAATCAAAATTTTCACGCTTGCAGTCATGAAAACCAGAACAAAGGTAAGTGTGCGAATAGCACGAACATAATGGTGTTATTTTATTCTGAAGATTGTGATGAAAATCAAGGTTCGCAAAACACTGGTGTAGGCAGCTTGTAAGGACAGTATAAAATGTGAATTGGCTACCGACAATGGCGACACACTGGTAGAAGCAGTTATCACTACTAAAAGAACAAATTCAGATTATGATAATGAGAAAAATTCTAACTCAAAAATAACAACCAAAAAATCATTAAAACATCATCATTAATCGAATATTCCAGCAGTGTTTAAAGGATGAAAACTGATATCAGTCTTAAGACAAGCGAGGCACGATATTAAAGATAAAATCTCCAATACTGTTGATAGATCCACTGCTGCCCGCAGGCGTCCATAGCCTCAACAAGGTTTCCATTTAACCCACTCTGACATCCGTATCCTGCCAAGAAGTTTCGGATCAGAATAAAGGACATTTTAAGGTCAAGTTATCTCATTTTTGCAAATTTTCATATACCCGACATTGCTTCGCTGCCAGCGGGCCTGTTCAGTGCCCCAGCAAAGTTGTCTTGGCGTCATGCATGCATTTACCCGCTGCCAGTAGACCTGTTCAGCATCCTGATGGATTTACAAGCACTTCCCACAGCTCTTTTATGTTTTATTTTTTTAAAGATATATGATTGAGCGGGGTGACGCTGAAAATTACGATATTTTAAACATATTTTTTCAGACCTCGGCAATTTTTTTTTTTTTAGAACTGTCCTTTATTAAGACCCAGAGATGGTTTATTTACAGAACCAACTTTCTAAGGCAGGGAGACGTCTTCTAAGTCATTCCCTTAAGGAATAGGGTAGGCGTAAGAAGATAATAGATGATCATGACAAGCTTTACTCATAGATTGAAATCAGTTAAATTCTTTCAAACAACAGTCTTTGCCAACACAGATGTAAATTTCAGAAGTATATTGATGTTTAGACAATTTTTCAACAGTCATTCCAGTGAAAGAATTTTCTATTTTCCTTGTCTGAACAGTTCAAAAAATTCAGGTATGTGTATTTCCAAAAGAAAAACTGATAAGCATAAGGGAGAAATCAAAACATGCCAGCGAAGAAAGATTTGAAAGAAAAGAAATCCACACACACAAAAAAAAATATGTACAAAAGGTGCATCTGAAAACCTCATGCAACAAATCCCGTGGGAAACTAAAAGGAAGAAATGGAAAAGCCTATTGATGAGAAAGCAATCTTACTCGTGGTACCTAGGGTCAGGGTTGATTCAGATTTATTTATCTCTTTACCTTCCATTTAGGATTTTCATGACGACACTGTGTTTTTGAAAATAAACGTTCAACTAAGAGTAAAGAGAAAAGGATCAAGGGGACTTCCCTAACAACAACCGTATTATGGTTCTCATGGTGCACCCACTTGCGTTCATGACTGCATTATTACAAAGAGAAATAGTGAGAAATCAAACTGAAAGAAAACCTATTCCTAAACCTACCCTAACTATTAAACACATCAGGATACTACATGAAGTCA
>ML784446.1:643910-659827 GCA_009831015.1 Picea engelmannii
CACACTATAATCATTTACCCCTATAACTCATGACATGAAAATCACACCCTAAAACATTCTAACCACTAACTACTATGACCCCAAAGCGACGTCGTTATTATAGCAAACTTGTCGCAACATCCGTCAACTGCAACATATTTATAGATTTTGTAACGTCGCAATTTCGACGTAAAAAATACCTAAGTGACTGTTAGTATTTTGACTTGGTCAACATACTAAGGTGATCGTTGGAGGGGAAAACCTAGTTTCCAAAACGTCGCAATTGCGACATCAATCTTCACAAATGTGGCAAGAACGTCGTTTATGTCACAAACGTGGCAAGAAAGATGTTTCGGTGGAAAATGTGGCAAGAGCGACATTAATGTGGCAAGAGAGACGTCAATGTGGCAAGACCGATGTTATCGGGCAATATGAACTTTTTTTTTTAAAATTTCCTCTATTTTACGACAATATGGACAATTTTGTCCATAACGCCGCCAATAAAACATCGGAATTTTTACAATATGTATTAGTGTTGGGTTGTGACCTAAGGCTTAACCTCCTATCACTTCGCAACTTCGACACCTTCATTCAAGACCATATCAACGGTCCTCGTCCTCCTTCATGATCAACAATCGAGATCCACTTCGAGACTCTACGCTTTAGGAGTTCAACACTTTCGACCTCCGCTTTCCCCCAGAGTATTATGTACTGAAGTTTTGTATCAGGCACCACGCGTCCACTTCAAATCAACAGCTCTATTCCATCTCGGGACTTCGACCTTAAGAAGTCTCAAATTCCCTACTTGCTTCCTCCCGGAATGCTTTCACCTGGAGTTCTTGATCTGTCGACGTGTGTACTCCCACAGATTGACAACTGTGACTGACCTCAGCTCTTCAGGCTTTGAGAGTTTCAAAATCCTATGCTTGATTCTTATCGAAGTACTTGCACCCAAAGTACATGATCTGTCGACATGTATCTCCTGGAAACCGACAACCTGGATCTACTTTGGCTCTTCGACGATTTTGTTTTCTCCTTATCCACAAAACTTCAAAAGTAATTTCTCCCCAGAGTTGTGGATATTACGCCACCTGTCCCTTTGGATGATGGATGGTCCCCAGCCTCCCCGGGACTTCGATGTGCATGAAAATACTTAAGACTCGTGCACTTTTTCCAAATCCAACGATATGGAACGGTCCCAATCCCTCCTAGATAGATCTTAGCCGATGACTCGTGAAAACTTCAGAGAATCACTCCCTTTGAAGATTTATTCGCGCTATCTCTCTTGATATTTAATTTTCAAACCATTTGACTCCTCAGAGGGTTACTTCAACACTTATTCGAACTTCCAATCTGTGCACTCCTTGTAACAGATTCTTACACAAGAATTAACTTCTTGTGGGCGACTGTGCACACCTTGCAGCAGTCTCTTTGCACTCTTTGCAATGGAAGTTTCACGCTATCTCTTCTGAGCTTCTAAGTCAAAACAGACTACGTCAACACACTCCTTGCGGACTCTATGCACACCTTGCATGAACTCAACAAAGAGAAACAATTTGAAACTTATTCCAATACTTCACAGTATCATATTCTCAATGACACAACTCATTCATTCATGAACACATAAAATAACAGGGAAATTGTAAATAGTAGCAACACCATGCATTGGGTCAATATCCCTATGTTATATTCCTTCAAATGTAAATGGCTACTGCCTAATAAAAACAACTTAAATTCAGTAACTACTATCTCCTACTCTGCAGCTAACCTTATTCAGGTATACAATGCATCTACTTATACAAGAGGTCCTCTCGGGTTTCCTCCAACTACCTACTTGATCGAAATTAAATTATACGACTACTTAATTCCTATTTCATAAACGTTTGTGATAGAAAATTTAAGTCGAATCTTCAGATCCACGCAAAAATAAAATATCTAAAGGATGATCTGATCTCTTCTGGATTTGACACGATCGTTCAAACTCCTCCCATTAACTTCTCTGATTCATATTTTACTCAGAAGTTCTCTAATATACGCCATCTTTCAAAATTTAAAATTTTACTCAAAAGGCGTGCTAGGTGTTGTGTTGTCATCGCATGTGGCTTTGGCTGACGATGCTCCTGCATTACATACACATCTTTCTAGTATTTTATTTTTTCATAGGCATTTTGAGCCTTTTGGTACTTTTCCTTTTTGTTTTCTATCTTCGTACCTATCTTGAGTTGGTCTCCCTTATTTTTATGTATTTCATTCAATAAACATAAGCACTCCTTCTGTACAAGTCTGATTTCTTCATTTGTAGACCTATATTCTTATTTGACCATTCCCAGGAAGGTATCTCCCTTTTGTATTTATTCTACAATCTTCTCCAAGAGTTTATTACCTTGCTGCAAATTTTGAACCATGTATTCTAGATTCTCATTGTAGATTCTTACCTCCAAGCGTCCTTCTTGAAATCTTGTCATATCTAGTGCATGTGTGGTCTTGACTTGCTCCATTTCCTCTAAATTCTTAATCTTGAGAGATTGTATCTCTTCCTGATGTAATCTCCTATTTACAATAGCCCTTCTCTCAAAATCAACATCTAATTTATCTTTTTCGAGATATATTTCTTTCTATAGTTCTTCTTTATGCATTGTTTTGGTTGTACTAGCCTCCTTTTTTAATTCATCAACAAATTTGTCTTCGATGGTGTTCATAGCTTCTTCATGCTCAACTACCGTGGCTCTAGATATGTCCAGTAATTCTCCTATCTCATATACCAACATGGAATTTGCACCTGCAAATGCATTTAGAGTTAATGCAGTCTGTATTTCATTCTCCTTTGGGTCTGGGCTTGCCTTCCATCTTATGCTCCTCTCGGAGGATTCCTTCTTGGGTGTAGATTATCCCCTCTTCTTTTTGTTTATTCTCCTCTAAATGGTCATAGTTTTATGGATGTAATTATAATCTCCTACAACTACTACAACTTCATCTAGCCCTAGTTATTGAGATGTGTAAGAAATATTTACAGGGATAACTTCTATAGGAGTGAGTTCTTCGATAGGGACAGTAACTATGCTAGCGTTGGGGTTTTCCACAACTCTGTCCAATTCATCCTATTATTTATTATTTTATAGTTTTGTATTTTCTCCTTCTTTCCCCTATGATTAAGCTCTACCATGTTTCTCCTCTTCTTCTTTCTTCCTTTTTTCTTCAGATTCAACTTCTAGTCTTAGTTTCTCTTCATCTTCATTTTTCTTATTTTCAAGCTTAGCATCCTCTTCAGATTTTTTTTTGTCTCGGTGTTCTTTGTCTTTTGTTCAACATAATTATCAATGACTCAATCCTTATCTTTATTTGTATCTTTCTCGTCATGCTTCTTTTATTTTGTTGATACATGTCTTCTTCTTCTATGGCTCTCTTTGCTTTGTCCCCAGCTTTCCATGTGTGTTCTCTTTCTTCAGCCTCCATCTTTTCCTTTTCCTTTTCCAATAACATTTTGAATTGTTATTTCACTGTATACCTCTATTTATCTTTTTCCTTTTGTATATTTTTCTTTGTTGATTCACTCTTCATTCTTTATAACACTTCTTCAAAAAAGAAATCCCCTTTGAAGAGGTCCTCTACAAATTTCACTTCATGAATGACTTGGTGTGTGAGATTGACCAATTTTAAATGGTCATGCACTATACTATGTAGATTGTGCTCTTTAAGTCTCCCTGTTCACAAATATATCTCCCTTAGGGCTTCAACTTCCATCTCTACATGGGGTTTGTTCAATAAAGTATATATTCCTACATGTAGTGGGAAATTTGGCTAGTGTTTATTGTTCTTATCTGATAGATATATTGCAATCCCTTTCTCCATTGTTTGGCATGCAATTTCTCTAGCCAACAACTTTTTGGGCACATACTTGGTTAATAAATTGGCATCCCAATGCTTCCATATACCCAGATATAGGTATAATATTTTCTCACATACTAGTCCCCTATCTCTTTTAGGTTTGTGATGGCCCCTTGAGATATCTTGTGTGGGTACATCCCAAATATAACTTGTACAGAGGGGCTAGGAAATATTCATAGATACTATACAAAAAAATATTTATAATTTATGTCCCACAATTTTGAACAACATATGTGGATTGGAGGATGACTTGGATTCCAACTCCATTCGAAAGAAGGGAAATGGTGTGCAGAGTGTAAATTCTAACCTTGTACAATATCTACTGCAAACTGATATTCAGAAAAGAACAGAAAAGATACAATGGCAAATACAAACATTACACAGAGATTTTTCACCTGGAAACCCAAACCAGGAAAACCAACATATATTATATTCATACAATTGTGTTACATTGTTTACAATACAATATACATATAGGAGCCAGCGGCATCCAAAACCCTAACCCAATGACCTGGATTAGTCCAAAACCCTAATTCCTTAACCGGAAATAGAAAACCATTGGAAAAAACCATGTGCCGAAAAACCACCTAATATCATGTGGTCCCGGAAATATGTCGTCCCGGAAATATGTCGGCCCGAAACCGACAAAGAATATAACACATACCCAACACAGAGAAGATTGGATCAATCAAATATAATGACATATAAAAAACCATTTTTTTTTATACCTTGAGCTTCTTTGGCTCTATTAAAAATGTTGTAGGTTAGGATGGTTTCCCAGTTGAACAAATGTCTAGTCTTCACCACTGTATACGCCATCATAAACCATTCCATCCTAAATTGTGTGTTGGTTTCTTCACCATATTGTATGCAGATCATTGTAGTGAGCATCATCTATAGTATCTTCAAGTATTTCATCAGGACGTACCTTTCTCCCTCTTTAACTTGTCTCACCTCACTGGTGTACCAATCTTTCACTAGATATTTGAAGTCTTTATTATCAACCCTAAACTTCTCCAGAAAGGATTCATTTAATGATATTGTAGGTTCATGGGTTTGATACCTTATTCTAATGTATTTGGGATTCAAGAAAGTAATTAGGACTTTGGACTCATTTAATATGGTGGTCGTCTCTTTTTGGAGGTGGGTAAATCACCACCAAAAAACTTCATTGTAGGGGAAGAGCATAAGGTGATCTTCCATGGTGTGAATGTCGCTTCTTCCAATATTTTGATATTCATATATATATTCATCGTCATATGGATAATTGACGGGTTCCTAAAATGGCATACTGGCAACACTCATCTATAACTTTTTTCTAAACATTTCATGTCTATCACTTTTCTTTCTGAGACTTCCATTATCTAGTTCATGTCATTTGTCACCAAAGGTATGTGTCCTACCCCATACGCCATTATTATGTCATTTTTGCATAATTATTAGGAAGGAATGCATTATTATTAGTCACTAACATTGCAACACAGGAATCTAGTAGTTGCAACACTCCAAGTAGTGAAAACACCTATATGTTGCAACTCGAAGATGATATAGTTTCGAGCGTGAAGAAACATGTTGTGATTCCGGGTGAAAAACCCAAATGCTACAACTCAAGGTGCATATGCAATTGCTACAATTCCAGACAAAACAATTATAACCGAAAGCATGATTTTCATGCTATGACTTCAGAAATAGCTCACAATCCCATCGATCAACATTGTATTTGGAAATTGGGAGCTGACAGTTGGGAACCAATATCCATGAGAGAAAGCGACAGAAGACAAATATGTGACTACAATAATTGGTTACCTATCGAGTAAGCATACATATGCAATTGAAAGAATCGATGTAACCAGATGAATAGCCAGATTCTCACGGATTTCCATCCATTGATTATATAATTTTAGAACCATATTCACTTTGTATAAAATCCTCAGCTCCATAAGAGCTAGAGGAGGAAATTATTTGGGCAATTACATTTTTCTATTGTAACTTTCAACTTACAACGATATAAATCTGGTTTCATCTTTCTACTTGCATGTTGATGTATTAGTTGATCATCTGATTTTGGTTAGTTAATCCAGTAGCTCGCCTAAGGGGGTAGGGTCCCCTCCTTAGTCAGGTACTTCCTGTAACAATAGTGTTAGAATTATCTTTTTACCTATGTTCAATTATTTTATTGTGTATCTTCTTTCAATTGTTATGATTCAAGGTCCATAAATTTATTCACATGTTGTGTATGTTTTGTTGGCATAGGGGCTGACCCAGGGTTCAACTCTACAACAGGGCACCAACAAAACCATAACTACTGGCCCTTTCGGAACCACCTACGAAGCAGATGAAGTCTCACTCGAGGTAGAGGCAGGGGTGGTTGCAAGACTTAGATGTATGCAAACTTATCTAGGACACAGATCTGTGATTCTAATGCTTAACAGAGCGCTTAGCAATTAACCTTCATCAATATTCAGTTCTTAGTAACAGCGCAAATGTACCCTAATTACAGAGTATCACATTATGCAACCAGATCCATCATCTAATAACACTTAACATAACAGGAAAATATTAGATCTATCAAATTCAAGCACTAATCACATCCATATAGGTCAGATCTAGCATTCATTCAGATGATTAGGGACAAAGCAACATCAGATCTATCTGACATGCATCACATAGAAACACATCGATGCATCGCACAAAGAAGAGAAACACAGCATGTACGTGGTTCACCCCCACCCTGGGGCTACATCCACCAACTCTTCTTCTTTATTAATGTCTTCAATCAGTTACATCACACAGTCATCAAAAACCCTTTTGTGCACAGGACAGAAGATCTACGCAGCTCGTTAGATCCTTCTTCCTTACGTCGTAGCACAAAGCCTTCTATAATCTCTACAATAATTTTCACTTAGCTCTGTAACCCTTCTATAGTCATGCACAGAGAACTACTAGCACTTAGATTACAACACATAGATAGGCTACCATCCCTTACTTACTTCGCCTAGACATCTATTTATACATACAAAAGTGGGCCTAAGCGTGAGTGAATCCACGGGCTGACATCCCTTTCCCATTACGTTGTCCCAAAACCCAAAGAGGGGCCCAAAAGTGGGATGAGATCCCATGATCTCTGCTTCGTCTGGTGATCCATCTTCGACATGCTGTCGAAGTCCCAAAAATGGTAAAATATGACCAACTGTTCCTCAAAACTTGGTCAAGGGCCAACAGGCCCCCAACACTCACCTGTGACTTGTCTCGAGTCACTCTGGTCTGAGAAATTCCACTTCGAATGCCTCGATATTGGTTCGAGCTACTTTGATCTGTTGTAGTGCTACTGCTTCTTGCTTAGTGAACTCCTGAATAAGTGCATCATTGACTGGTCCTTCAAGGCGTTGTTCTGTTTTACTCACAACCTGTTCAATTTCTACTCCTTGGCTTTCAAGTTCAGTGAATAGTTGACATGCATGTTCTTGCACTGGTTGAATTCGTTGAGAGACTTCCATTACTTTACACTGGAGTGTGCATACTTGTTGTTGGGTCATGCGTTGCTCTGGAAACCTCTTCATTCTCTCAACTGGTGACAAGGCCTTTAGCTGTGCTTGTAACGTGTCTACCTCTTGTTGTGCATGTTGGAGTTGCGACTCTAACGCCTGTAATTCTGGACTTTCCGTGAGGCTTTCATACGTCCGGGTGCTTCTGGAGCTCAGCTACTTGTATTCCAAGGAAAAATATTTTATTCGGTCAACTATGCTTCGGGCAGTGGCCTCTCTTAGGTCTCTTATTTCTTGAGGTGTCTCAGGCATAGTGCAAAGTTCTAGGTCTGCGATGCGTTGTTGAAGTTGTTGGATCACTCCTTCCAGTTGTGCCACCTGTTGTGGAAATCATTCTTCTATCTGGACTTCAAGGAGTGTCACAGAGCGAAGTGCTTTGTGAACCTGTTCTTGTACTTTGAGTTTCTCTGCGAGCAACTATTCCTTGTCTTGTTGTAGTGCTTCTTTCTCTTTCTCCCACTTCGCTTGAAGAGCTAGTTTTTCCTATTCTGTATTACTACGTTGTTCTAGCATATATTTATGTGTTTGTGCCAAATATTGGGTATCTTTTACTATCTCTTCCTGAGCTCATCGAAGGCGAGCTTCAACTTTATTGGAAATATGGTGCAGTTGGGTTGGCTCATCTCCTGGTTCTTCTGTTCCACTTGTCGAGGGTGAAATAGAAACTACATGGTTGGATTGTAGTGCCTGCTGCACTTCTTGAAGCTCCCTTTATTCGGCTGAATACCTCCTCCTTCTTTGCTTCTTTATTTTCTGTGATCTCCAATGAAGCATCATTCAACGTAGTGACTAAGAAGTCGAAATCATCTAGGGTGAGGGTAGTCTTAAACGTATCCCTGATGGCTCTGGATTTCTTTCGGGATGAAGGCTTTGGTGGGGTAACCTTCCTTTTCTTTCTTGGATCCTCTTTGTCTCTAGGCAGAGTAACTTTTCCTTTGTTTTGCTTGACTTTCATGCCACCTAGTTCTCCACCATCATCTCCCTACTCAGGTGAGGTCGAGGATGTCTCCATCGATTTTCTATGGACATCATGCACTTCGTCATTTTTCTTCATTTTACTTGGTCTTGGTGTGTCTGGCATAGTGTCAGGGCTATCCACATCGGACATCTCTGTGGGGTCCATTGGAACAAGAAGGTCTGCCGACCATTCCTTGGTAATCTCCTCCAAGTCATATTCTGTCAATTTGTAATATGACTGGAGCTGTTGTTTATGCTCATCAGCGCGCGTTGTAATGTAGGTGAAGTGGCATTCCACGTTGAAACTCATCAAGGGTCTAAAACTATAAAGTGTGTTCAGGGTGATGCGCAGTGTAGATTGGATTGCAATCCTTAATTAGTTGTAGTAGGCGTGGAAGATGACATTGCACTACCACTATTTTCTCATGTTGTTGGAATACCACAGCGTACAAAACTTCGTGGCCAGTGGTTCGAAAGGTTCTATATCTCAGAAAGTGGCTCCTTCTGGTAGCTCCCAGGAAATGAAAGCGATCAATATAAGAAGCCAACTAAAATGGAATTCATACCCTTGGTCTTGCGCTTCTCTGCAATCAATCTCTAGTTGGTTGACAAGGTATTGTGCCCAATTCATATGTAATCCTTCTGCGCACTTCCCTGCGAGGTCGACCATGAATCCGATCACTTGAGTTGGTCTATTCTTACAAACTAACTTTCCCACAATCATCTGACAGACAAGGCGCACTGTGCCACTCTAGATAGAGGCTAACTTGTAGCCTCGCATGCCCTTCTCGACATTTCCATAGGTTTCCTTAATTTTCTGCGCTAATGCTCAGTCAGAGGTCTTGCCAGATTAGAACTCCTGTGGGTCAGGGCCTTGCATGATAATCCCTGTGATTCGATTAATCAAGGTCAAATCCACAGTGATGAATCGGTTTAGCCATAGGTATCCTACGTGATAGCAAGATAGAAGCAACTTTACAAATGCATTCACCTCCTGGTGTCTGCCAAAGTGTAGGATCTTCATAACATTCAACAATGTAGACTGTGCGAGGTTCTAAGTCCAATACTGTGGGAAGATCTTCGAGTTCTTTCCCTTCATCTTCATTAGATACTTGTGCAGGGAAAACATACTGTAGACTTTCCTGTCGCCGAGGTTGAAGTCACTAAACTTCAATGCTGCGAGCTTGTCTTGATCAGCTCGAACTGTGTGGACTCCTTTCGAAAGGTATGTGGTGATCAAAGTATACTCGAAGTCTCTGGGTACACTGTCACAGTTAATCCCACCACTCAAAGGTGGTATGTAAGTTGGTAGAATGTGTGGAATAAGATTTTCGTTCGCAATGTCGTCTCTATGCTTTGTTCTTGTCTCTGTCATGGTTCGGGAAGGTCCTGATCCACAAGCAGTTGAGGGAGAAGCTTGGATTCCTCCTATTGATGATGCTTGCACATCTACATACATCCTTCTTTTTGACATGACTCTCTCATCCATTAATTCAATCAGAACGTCTTCGACTGCTTTCTCTACTGTGTTGAGCTCGTCCAACATACAAGCTCAGGGTCGATTAGATCGGATGTGAACTGGATTCAAAAACTGCAGTGGAGGGTACGGGAACAAGGTGATGATCACAGTGAAAAATAATCTCAGGCTGTGGGCTCAAGTTCTTAGTTAGCAAAAGGTATTCTCAGGGCATGGTGCGGCGGACTAAGTAAGAAAGTTAGCAACGGTCTGCTTGCAATGGGTATGAGGTGTCATTAACTCATGTTCTATCCATTTATGGTGCATTCTAATGGTCTAGTGGCGAATCATCAATGCTTTTCGACCTATTCGGAGCGGCATTTGAATGGTTATATCAGATTCCAATGGCTATATTGCTTCACCTCGGCTAAGTGGCCTATGTCGCTGGTCAGATATCTCGGCAAAGTTCAATTTCTGCGAGTTTCCCATTATGCGAGGTCCCCTCTAAAATATTTTGTAGTCTATCGATCTTAGCTCTCTTTTTACTTAGTTTCCTATCCTTTTTTCTAGTGAGCTTCATCTCAGGGATTCTCTTTCCATTTTGATTCTTATTTTCCTTGAACATAGGTACTTCACTTTGTTGATATTCTCTCCTAAGACCCAGGGGTAATAATTCTTCTTTTTCTGGAACATGTGCTTCGAGCTTCTGTGAGCCTTCTAACATTCTTTCAGCTTCGACATCTGGGCCTCTAATGATAAGTGGCTTTGATATGTTCTCTTGTTCTTCAATCAACTGTGTAATCCTTTTGGTCATGAAATCTGTTAACTCTTGTCTCTGTTGTTCTAAAACTTTTTCTTCTTTTTCCTTTGTGGATTTATCTCTCTTAGTCCAAGGTTTTCCAAGTAACATAGTAAATGGGGCGTTGTCCTCAATAAACGTAATAATCTCAAAATCTTCTTCAGTCGAAGTTCCATTGACTGTTATAGGTATCTGAGCGAGTTTTCCACATAACGTTATTAGTTTTCCTCTGAATAGTCCTATTCCTCCCAGTGAAGGAATCATGGCGAGCTTCCCTATAACTTCCCAAGTTCTTTCTGGCATGATGTTCACTTGTGTTTCTTCATCAAGAATACAGTCAATGTCGAAGTCCCCTAGTCTTGCTTCAACTTGTTCCTTTTCTTTGAAGATCTCTGGTAATAGAACATCTTTATGTTCTTTCAAGGTTTCTTTCATATGTATCAATACTTTCTCTAATTCTTTTTGAGATTCGGCTATTTCTAGAGTTGTCTTAGAGTTTTCTTCATTCATATTCATTATTTCAATCTTAGCAATCATTCTAGGGAAATACAACACTTCATGGTCCAAATCTTTGCAACAGAGACAACTAGGTTTTCCACCCAGGCATTCCTTAGCTAGATGGTTTGGTTTTCTGCAACTGTAACATAGGGTTAATCCTCTCTTTCTTGTGAATGATCCCTAGCCTCTTCTGTACTGTGCACTAGAATCATGGTAGCTAGCCTACAAAAAAATATTTCTAGGATCCTGCATCCATTGGTTAGTCCAAACATTCTTTCTATACATAGGTATAACATATTTATCATTATTCTTACCAGATCTATTGCAAGATACTAGATATACAAAATATGTAGAATAGAAATAGAATGCTAGAAATGGCAGAATAACAGTAAAATATCCAGCATAATCTCCACAATAACACATAAACGATATAAGAACAGCAATATAAATAGCACTTAGACTCAGAAAGCAATGTTCACAGGCCTGTTCGAGGGGGCAACCTCCAATAGAGCAGTGTTCTATTACAATAATCTTCAAGCTAGGGTTTCCATACCCTCGACCCTTATTTATACTAAATATGTCTATTAAGAGAAGCATCTAGAGGAAGATCCTTCTAGAAGCGGAAGCTTCTATTAGGTCTTCATACATCCGCCTTATTCTATTTTATTGAAAGGCCTTATTAATATTGACCTTTATTACATCCAAATACATTGATCTACCTATGTGCGGGTTAGGACCTTAACATGTCTGCCCTCTCAAAAACAGCCTTGTCCTTAAGGCTTGAGATGTGGAAACTGTTGCAGAATGGTAGTTGGTTCCCAAGTGGCATCTGCTGGAGTCATATCTTTCCACTGTACTATCACTTCCTTGATGGTTCTCTGACACAGGCGATGCTCACGCTGGTCCAAAACTGCTTCTGGTTGTAGCCAAATGGATCCTTCTTCAGCTAACTCGGGCAGGTTGGTTTGAATTTGGCACCTGGTTCCAATCACCTTCTTCAAGAAATATGAAAAGAATGATGTAGCTTCGACTGACTGGGCATAGCTAACTGATATGCGACTTGTCCCACATGCTTGAGAACTATGTAAGGGCCATAAAATTTGGGTGCTAGCTTCTGACACTGCTCGGCCTTGAGCGAAGTTTGCTTATATGGTTGCAGTCGCAGAAACACCTGATCCCCTTCTGAAAATTGACGTTCAGAGTGACCTTGATCTGCTTGTTGCTTCATTCTATTATGTGCCATGACCAAGTTCTCTTTAAGGGTACGAAGGATATCCTCTCGGACTGTAAGTGTTTGGTCAACCGCCTGGATCTTCGAGGTACCCGGTAAGTATGAGAGAACTGAAGGTGGCTTTTGTCCATATACTGCTTCAAAAGGAGTCATGCGAGTGGCTGTATGGTATGTAGTGTTGTACCACCATTTGGCGAGGGGTAACCATTGAGCCCACTAGTGTTGTTTTTCAGAGGCAAAGCACCTCAGATATGTTTCCAAACACTTGTTGACAACTTTTGTTTGACCATCTATTTGGGGATGATAAGTTGAGCTGAGATGCAATTGTGTGCCTTGTAGCTTAAACAGTTCTTGCCAGAAATTGCTTGTGAAAGTTGGGTCTTGATCAGAAACAATCGATTTCGGCATGCCATGAAGCTTGAAGATCTGGTCCATGAAAATTTGAGCCACCGTGGATGCAGTAAATGGGTGGTGAAGAGTGCAAAAATGAGCATGCTTGGAAAGGTGATCCACCACCACCATTATGACTAATTTATTCCCCGATTTGGGTAAGCCTGTAATAAATTCCATAGAGATATCCTTCCAAACAGCAGGGGAATCGGAAGCGGTTGGAGGGTGCCTGGAGATTTGACGGTTTCTCCCTTGTTGCATTGACACACCTCACATTTAGCAACAAACTTACGGATGTCCTGTTTCATACCATCCCAGAAAAAAGAATGTTTGACTCAGTCATATGTTTTGGTGAACCCTGAGTGCTCCGCTGTGGGTGTAGCATGAAGCTCAGAAAGTACTGTGGATTTGAGCTTGGATTGTTTACTTAAATACAAGAGACCTTTGTATCGAAGCTCATCTTGGAGCTAGGAGTACCAGGGGGAAGCCTGAGCCTTATTCTGCAGTTGTTGGATCAGATGCGAACTTTTGGGATCTTGAAGCCATTCCTGATGCACAACTTGGAGACAATCAGGTACAATGAAGGAAAGAGAAAAAAGGGATCCTTTGTCTTCATATTTCTGCGACAGTGCATCCGCCACGACATTGTCTGTGCCCTTCTTGTAAATGATATCATAATCATATCCAAAGAGCTTAGTTACCCATTTTTATTGCTCCTGGGAGGAAATGCGTTGTTCCAGAAAGTACTTGAGGCTTTGAAGGTCGGTCTTAATTTGGAATCATTGCCCCAAGAGACAAGGACGCCATAATTCAACGGCATGCAGAATCGCCAACATTTCTTTTTCATAAATGGGTTTGCCCAGATTCCTTTCAGACAGTTGCTTGCTAGTGAAGGCCAAAGGTCGACCCTCTTGCATAAGGACAATGCTGATTCCTTTCTCTGAGGTGTCACATTCCAACACAAAGGTCTTTGTGAAGTTAGGAAGGGCTAGAACCGGAGTGGTGCACATGGCCGTCTTCAAGGTTTGAAAAGCTTGAGTAGCTGCTGGAGTCCAGGTGAAAGAGTTCTTTTTTAGGAGAGCAGTGAGAGGTGCTGCAATCTTTCCGTAGTTCTTAACGAACTTGCAATAATACCCCGTGAGGACCAAAAATCCACGCAAGATTTTGAGAGTCTTTGGGTGCAGCCCATCTTGTATAGCTTCAATCTTTTTTAGGTCCACCCTGACGCCATCCTTTCCCATGAGATGACCCAAGTATTCTACTTCTGAGGCACCAAAAGCACATTTGGAATGTTTCAGGAAAAGTTGGTGCTGAGAGAGTAGGCAGAGAACTTGATCCACATGAGTAAGATGGTATATCCAGGTTTTTCTATAGATGAGGAGATCATCAAAGAAAACTAAGACAAACTAACGGAGAAAAGGGTGGAAGACATGGTTCATGAGGCTCTGGAAGGTGGAGGGGGCATTACACAAACCAAAGGGCATGACCAAAAACTCATAGTGGCCCTCATGAGTGCGAAAGGCGGTTTTGGGAATGTCATCCTCTTTCATACGTATCTGGTGATAGCCCGAGTGAAGATCAAGTTTGGTAAAGAATTGGGCACCAATCAATTCATCTAGGAGGTCATCAATGACAGGAATGGGAAATTTGTCTTTGATGGTCAGTTTGTTGAGAGCATGGAAGTTAGGACACATTCTCAATAACCTTCTTTCTTCAGTACCATGATGACCGGAGACGAGTAAGGGCTCGTACTAGGACGGATGACGTCGGTAGTAAGGAGTTCCTGGACCATTTTTTCAATTTCATTTTTTTGTACAAAGGGGTGGCGATATGGATGGATATTGGGGGGAAGGCTTCCTGGGACAAGGGGAATGGAATGATCGTGAACACCACAGGAAGGAGGGAGTCCTTGGGGAGTGTAAAATACCGTTTGATGTTTAGAAAGGAGGGCTTGGAGGTCTTGGGGTACTGGGGGTGTCTCTGTGGCTTGTATGGTCTGGAGTTGGGAAATGACACCAGAATGACCTTTTTTGAGTAGTTTTTCCATGCGATGAGAACTGATGACCTCAGGTGAACCAACAGTGATGCCTTGGAATTTATATTGGTGACCTCCTTGGTCAAATTGCATGGTTAAGTTCTGAAAATCCATGAGAATGGGACCCAAAGTTCTTAGCCAGTCTGCACCCAACACAATGTCGCAACCGCCCATATCAATAGCAAACATATGGGATTTTAGGTGGTAGTCACCTATTTGGAGACACACATTTTCACAACGCCCGCCACATTTCATAGAACCACCATTGGAAATCATGATTTGGAAATTGTTGACAGCATGGATGTAGCAATGGGTTTCTTGGGCAATGCGACGATGAATAAAATTGTGGGTGCTGCCACTATCAACCAGAATGATGACCTTTCGATGCTTGATGTAACCAATTAACTTGAGGGTTTGGGGGGCTGAGAAGCCGGTGAGAGCATTGAGGGAAATGATTGGTTCCACTTCGGGGGGGTCGGAGGGAGGGTTTATGTCAAGGATTTCTGGTGACTTGGGCACAAAGGGAGTGTCATCATCCTCTTCCGGAACATCCTCAGAGATGGCCATAAAAATCTTTTGTTCCTTACATTTGTGGCCTGGGAAATATTTTTCATCACAATTATAACAGAGGCCTTTGAGTTAGCATTCAGCCATTTCAGCCCTGGTCAATTTTTGGATCTTTACTGGGGTGGAGGGAGTAGTGGGGTTTACTGGTTTAGGGCGCGGGATAAAGAAAGGATTATGGGTTTGAGAGGAAAAAATTTGTTGTGCTTCTTTGGTTTTTTTAGTAGCCTCCACCCAAGTCATAGGTCGAGCCATGAGGACATGGGCCCGAATCTCCTCCTTGAGGCCACTGATAAAACACTCTCGAAAGAAAGCATCAGTCATGCCTTCTGTTCGAAAATCCAGGCGCTCAAATGCATCTATAAAGTCTTCTACCATGCCTGATTGCTTCAATTTTGTCAAACGTCCCAAATGGTTGGTGTCAGTGTCAAATCTTTCATAAAGCTCAGTCACAAATTGGGTCCAAGCAATATACCCTTGACGGGAAGTTTTTCTCCATTGCCACCATTGTCAGCGTTCTTGATCTAGATGGAGAACACCATACCGGAGTTTGGCCAAGTCATCTGTAATGTTGTAGA
>ML784446.1:679781-707425 GCA_009831015.1 Picea engelmannii
TAAAAGCCCCCTATTTTAAATAGATATCCAAGGTAGCCATTTTTTTGTGACATTTGTAATACCCTTTTTAGTTTTACCCATAATATGGTCGCATGACACAACTCTTATAATCCCTATATAAATATTATGCAAATTGATGGACTACATGTTTTTCCTTTTTGTCTTCCATATTTAATTTAACCAACAAAATGATCGAATATTAATGGATAATTTAATAAGACTAATTTTTTTGCATCATCCAATGAGGTTTAAAAGTTCCAAGTTATCTAAATCATGCCTCCCTTTTTCTTTTTCAAAGTAGAAAAAAAATCAAAGATATTAATAATAGAGAGGTTGGATTTTCTATCATTAGTATATTACATCACACTCCTTAGTGGGTTGTGTTATCACTCCAAGAAACTCCTTAGGGTTGTAGTCTAAGGATGCTTGGTAACTTAAAAATAATGTGTAGGTATGCTTGGAACAAAGGGGTCTTTAATGATCAACGTAATAGACAACTCATCATACATCTAAAGAAACAGTGCTTTCAGGAAACAATAATCAGATCAAGTAATTTGAAAGGAGGGGATGAAGAACACTAATCTTGATTGCCAAATACAGTTGGGTGTAAGGCTTAATACAAGATAGAAAGAAAATCCTTCACTTCAAAACTATGAGCTCAATAAAGAGATAATAGTCTTCATAAGCTAAGATAAACTGAAATGAAGTACATAAATGGAAACATGGATATTTCTGATATTGAAAACGAAAGGGGACCGCAATTTTATTATATCATAAGAGTCTATACAGTAGCACAAAAATGTATCCCAGTTTGAACCCTTGTGTCTTAGAAAAGATATGCATTTATAGCCTTTTACAATCAGTTTTTAAGATCCTAAAAACTTGGATCTGTGTCTAAAAATAACAATTCAAATTAACTAAGCAAATCAATAATAAAAACTTAATGGCTAGACTAGCATTCGAATTGTCTTCAATATCAAAATTTGACATCTGTATTCTTCAGCTTCTGGAATCTGTTGTGTCATGAAACATGGCAAAGGCACCTGTCTTGGCAGCTGGATTTCTTCAGTTGTTCATAGTCGATACTTTAGGAGATCAATTTAGCATGTGGTTTTCAAGATTCCCACGAATCTCTGATGCAGAGTATTTTTCGATCAAGTTGTTAACCCTTTAATGCTTTGGAACCTCTTTAAATCCTGTGAAAAACGACCTGCTCCATCCTTAGCTTTCAAAAATGCTTTTTATGCTTTCACCAGCTAACTCGCCTTATGATTCGTTGGTTAGCTGGTGAAAGCGTTGCCTTTCACCAGCTAACTGGTTGTAAAATTGCCCTGTACGCTGGTGAAAGCTTTGCCTTGGCCCAAAATTAACTTTCACCTCCAAAACTGTGGTTCTATCAAAAAACTCAGTGTGTCTCTACTTTATCCCCTTGCATGTTCACAACAACCTGAGCTAGCACTTGCAAATCTAGGTGTGACTTTTGCTTTTGCTTTTGCTTCAATTTTCTAATCTTCCTTTTAAGGCGCTTTGCTAACCACCATAGACTGTTATAGTTTTGGTGATTTTCCTTTTCCTCTTCTTTTCCTTGACACTTTCACGAGCCAAATTTTCAAATGCAGCATTTGTTTCTGTGAAATTATCAGACAGAGTCTTGTATCTTTCCTTTATTATTCTCTCTAAGACCTCCTGTTGAGCGATCACCTCTTTGAGTTGCTTGATTTTCTGTGTTTTCTTCGACTTAGTGCTCTTTGATGTTTCCCCTTCCTCGGTGTGAGTAAAGGTCTCACAATTCTATGCAAACTCAATGGAGTGTTTAGGAATTTTAATGGCAGGGCTCTCATCTTCTTGCTCTAGCTCTGAGTCTGTGTATGGGAGGTTTAAGATGTTTATTTTCTTTTCTGTAGTCTTCTCTATAGTAGTTTCAAAATCCATTTTTTTCTTTGACCTGTGAGATCTCACACCAGAGATCCTATATTCTGGGGGTCCTGGAAGGGTTCTCCTCTTCCTCGAGCTGCTTTGAGGATTCAATTGCCTTTTTCCAGCTCTCTTATGTTCATTCATGGGCTGAGTTAGAGTTTCAAAGCCCTCCCAAAAAAGAAAATGTTTCCAAGTCCTTCCTTTCTGTCTTAGCTCCTCCAGGATTACCAATTTAATAAGGCCAAAGTGGCAAAGAGTGTTCTTCATACTTAGAGGTTCAGCTCTAATCTTTTTACAGACTTTAGTTAAGCTCTTGTGCAAGAAGAAAGGTAGATTTAGGAGAGTTTTCCCTGTAAAATGATCTAAGAGCTTGAAATGATATAACATCAGTTTGTCGTACCTGCCTTCTGAAGTTATGTAGAGTTGGATGCCCTTAAACAAATCCCGCCACTCATCTTCTAAATGGGAAACTGGCATGCTCTTCTTCCATGCATTATTTCTGAACTCTTCCTTTAAATATGCTCTGAAATTTAGGTTCTTGGTGGCTGTCGTTTTGAACCAACTCTAGCCTGATCTTGGTAAACTGGTCGCTGCAGTGATGGCAGCTTCATCCACGATAATTTATAAAGACCCAAAACAGGCTTATTTCCATCGAATTTTTTAGCAAACGCCTATGTCGTTGATTGGTGACAGCCATTCTGTAGCTTTTGACATATCCCATACAACCTGCATTTAAGAAGTGTTTTCGCACCTCTAGATGCACCTGTAGAAAGGACAGACTGTCCAATTCTTTTCTCAACAAAGAACCACTACATCTCCTTGCCATCTGCAATTCAAAACCCGAAACGATTTTGCACACAAAACACTGCAATCTTCTGTTTGGGCCGAGGTCTTGCGCTGGTGAAAACACTCGGCTTTGATTTTCAAAACTGAAAACTTATCATACGCTTGTGGATGATGTGTGTTGGGGAAATGATGGGATGATTTGATGTCACCAGCCAAGTAGTACCGCTCCTTCACCTGTGATGATAGATTTGAATTCGTCATTTCCAACGCCATGATCGTGAAGCATGCATTTCTGAAGGAGATCCGCTTTGCAATCCAATTTAGACGTGCAAACCTGAATCTCCATCATTATCCACTTTCACCAGCGCATCATAATGATTGCATGACGTGGGCTAAGCATGTCATCATTTGATTTTTTAAAATGTGGATAAAACACATGTGATCCCCGCTTTCACCAGCTAATGGCTCGTGGGAAGCGCTCCTTAGCTATTGAAAAATGTCGCTTTCACCAGCTAACGACCCATGAGAAATGCTCCTTAGTTGTTGAAAATCACCGCTTTCACCAGCTAACCATCATCTTTAAAACACGCGTTAGCTGTTGAAATCTTTTTATGAAAATTTTAAAGAGAAGACCTTTATGGATCATCTTATTTCTAAGACAAAATTAAAACCTAAGTTTTGCTACTAGAAAAACTCAAAACAAATTTGGGGAAAACTCCCAATAGCCATGCTATCAACCACAAAATGCAACCATAGTGACTGATTCATTTTGGGAGCTAACATTTGGCTCCAACTGGGATGGACATCTCCCTGTGAGGTGACCAAGAACCTAGCTAGACTCAGTAGCCTTATTACAATTTAAAGAAGAAATCTGAAAAATAGTTTTGCTAGTACCATTGGGCATGGAGTTATTCAAGTGATAGAAACAAAGAAAACAGAACTGAAAAATAATATGTACAAGTAGAACAGGGCTTTTAAGAAAAATCCTTATGAAAAATAGGTCTTTAGAAAGCGCCCGTTGAAAGGGCCACCTACTACTTCCTCGCCTGAAAGATTTTGGAGAACAAAGGTATTGTTCTGCTGAATCGCTGTTATGACAAAAGGACCTGTCCAGAGAGCCTCAAATTTGTTGTGTTTCCCCTTCTCTTGCCTTGCTGCATCCCACTTTAAGACTAATTTCCCTGTTTTGAAGACATTTGATTTGACTTTCTTGTCGAAGATCTCCTTGATTTTTTCTTGATGTAATTCTGTTCTTTCCAAAAGTTGCTCTCTATCTTGTTGTAGCTCTACCAAATTATGAATTCTCTAAGTCAAATCACTTGGTTCATAATTGGTTTCTTGTAAAAACTTTGCAACCAGCAGCGTAAGTTGAACAGGAAATATGGCTTTAGTACCATATACCAACTTGAAAGGAGATGTACCAATTGATTTTTTACATGTAACCCTGTCAGCCCACAAAGAAAACTTCAGCTTGGAATCCCAGCCTCTGGCATTTTGTTCAAGCAACTTCTTTATAATTCTGACTAAACTCTTGTTTGATGACTCAGCTAAGCCATTCCCTTGCAGATAGTAAGCGGTGGAATGTACCAGCTGAATTCCCAGCTCTTCACATAATTTCACCAAGTGTTTATCTTTGAATGCAGCAACGTTATCAGTGACTATTCTCTTAGGGCAGCCAAATCTGGCAAATATGTTTTCTTGCAGAAAATTTATGATGACAGTATGATTGGCGTTCCAGGTGGGAATAGCCTCAATCCACTTTGTAAAGTAATCGGTGGCAACAAGGATCCACCGGTACTGACCACTAGAAGGCAGGTGAATTTCACCTATGAAGTCTAGGCCCCATTGCTGGAAAGGACCTGTGACCACTATAGGTTTGAGGGGAAGAGACTTCAATTGTTGTTTTCCTTCAAATCTTTGACACTTGTCACATGTTCTCACAAACTCACACACATCTGAAAATAAGGATGGCCAGTAGTAACCAAATCTTAAGATTTTATGTGTAGTGGTTTTCCAATAGTGATGTCCCCCGCATTCACTATTATGGAATTCAATCATGACCTTAGCTACTTCTTCTTGATTTATGCACCTCAACAATAAACCTATTGGATTTTTCCAGAACAATAAGTTTCCATTGATGCATAAATTTATGGCTTTGAGCTTCAAATCCCTTCCTTGTGTTTTTGTCAAATCTGATGGGACTAATAAAGTTTGCAGAAAATGAATAATGTGACTGTACCATTTGCAATCAGTTAGGTGAGCTGAGACCTGCATTTCCTCACCTTCTTTATCCTCTGAAGACTGAACATTATCTACATTAATACTTACCAAATTTGTTTCGAGCAGCCTACAATTTTCCTCTGCCAGAAGTTTGGCAAGGCCCTGACCCTTCACAAGTTTTGCTGGTTTAATTTCAACATCAAATTCAATCAACTTTGCTATCCACTTACTCCTTTTTCCATCTATGTCGGGTTGTATAAGCACATCTTTAACTGAACTGGAGGGAACAAAAGCTATTACCTTTGCCTGAAGGATGTAAACTCTGAAAGCTTTCAATGACTTGATAAGTGCATATGCTTGTTTCTCCAATAATTCATACTTTACCTCTGCGTCCCACAAGACCTTACTGAAGAAGGCAACCGGCTTCTCCTGATCATCGGCATTTTTCTACAAGATTACTGCTGCAATTGTATCTCTTGAAGCAAATGAAAAAATGTAAAATACCTTGGAGAAATCGGGGCTGATCAAAACAGGGGTTGTTGTGATGGCTTCCTTGATGGCATTGAATGAGTGTCTGGCTACTTCAGTCCATTTTACCTCAGATTCCTTTCTTAACATAGAAGTAATATGTTTTGTGAGTTCTGCAAAGTTTACTATAAACCTTCTGATAAAGTTTATAGTCCCAAGGAAATATTGAATGTCCTTCTTTGATCTAGGAAGAGACAGATTTTTAATTGCTTCTATGCTTTTTGGATCAATTTTTACCCCATCAGCTGAAACAATATGTCCAAGTAATTTCCCTTCCTTAAGTGCAAAATTTGATTTTTTTGGACTAAGAGAAATGCCATACCTTTGACATTTTAGAAATGTCCTTTTTAAGTGTTGCAAATGAAGTTCATGGCTGCTAGAGAAAATAGTGATATCATCGAGATATATCAAGACAAATTTATCTTTCTCTCCAACGAAAGCAATATGCATCGCCCTTTGGAATGTCACTCCTGCATTCATCAATCCAAAGGGCATATTCTCATACATAAACATAGCCCATGGAGTAGTAAAAGTTGTCTTTTCTTTATCGTCTGGATGGACATCAATCTGGTTGTATCCGGAAAACCCATCAATGAAAGACATCACCTTTGATCCTGACACCTTCTACAAAATATGATCCATTTTAGGCAGAGGGTAGTTGTCCTTCCTAGAGCACTTATTCAAATTTATGAAGTCGACGCAGAGTCTGATATCCCCATTCTTCTTCCTGACCGATACGAGATTCACAATCCATTCTAAATATCTGAGAGGAATGATTATGCGGGCGTCCAATAGTTTTTTAATTTCCCTTTCCATTGTAGGCAGCAACAAAGGATTGAAGGATCTAAGCTTCTGCTTGAATGGTTTGGTGTCTTTATTCAAGGGAATCTTATGCTGAATTACCTCTGTATCAAAAGTCTTCAAGTCATCATATTGCCAAGCGAAGATGCCAACAAACTCCTTTAGCAATTCTCCATAATCGGCTCTTTGCTTTTAAGTCAAATGTGAAGCTAAGTTGACATATTTAGGATCTTGTTCACTGGCTACATTATACTGCAAAACTTCTGAGTCTTTTTCCCCATTTTCCAATTTGACAGCTACATCATTATTATCGAAAAGCCTTTCCAAAGGGATCAAACCTTTAGGAATTATGTCGGTAGATAGCTGGACTATTTCATGTGCTGCAATTTTTCTTTTGAATTTTGGCTTATCAATTTCATTGTCATGTTCATTCTCTTGATCAATCTGCAAATCTGCAAACTCATCTATCACTGCAAGAAATCTAGTGAGTTCAACGTTGTCTTCAAAAACCTTCCAAAATTTTACATTATCAGGGAGAGAGGGCCTATATTTAACTTGAATTTCGTAATTCAATTTATGAGGAAGAGGGGGTATGAAAGCACAAGCTGACACAGGTAATGAATCAGCGAATTCATTCATTGCTCTAGGTACATATGAAATTTTAAAATCTGCAAAATCGTGAATTTCCCTCAACACTTCATCTTTGTATTCTTTCAGCCTAACATGTTTTGCATGAAAGGACTTATTCACCTGTTGAATGATCAGATCTGCATCTCCGAATACCTGCAATCTTTTAATCTCCATCTCTTTGGCTGCATTTAGCCCCAAAAGTAGTGCCTCATACTCAACAATATTATTAGTCACTTTAAAATCAATTTTAAAGGACAAATGAGAAGTTTTCTTAGAAGGGGAAATCAATACCACTCTTGCTCCTACTGATTCTTTAGTGTAAGCACCGTCAAAGAACATGGCCCAAAGATCATCCTCTGCTATTTTTGTGGGCTGAACTGTGGGCTTTTTGAGCAGCAATGCATCTGGTAATGATTCATCAATTTGCAAAATACAAGATCCCATACCTGTGTCGACAGAATAGATAGGATGATTGGATGGATTTTTTTTGTCACTGATTACATATGCCAACTGAGATTCCCTGTATAGTCTTCTTTTCACCCCTCCAAAAACAAGGATAGTAGCATAGGAGAGATCCATTTGAAGAGTGCCACCTAGCCTCTTCATCCACGATCTTGATAGCAGACATCCAAATTTGGGAGGCATGTCAGCCACTACTATATCCATAACCATAGTCTTCATGGATGCTTGGGTTAAGGTTACAGCCAAGTCTTTGATCATCCCAAGACATTTGAATTTTCAGGAGTCAAAAGAGAAAAGATCATGATAAGACTTGGTGATCTCCAGCCCAAGCTCATTCATGACCGCCTTTGGCATCAAATTGTGCGAAGCACCGGAGTCCAACAAATAGTTATGCAGTGTTTTCTCATGAATATTTAGAGAAATGTAAAAGGGGGGACAACTTTCATCTCTGTCTTCTATCATTTGGCCCAGAGTAATGGTTGGCTTTTCATCATATATGTTGAGGATATGAACAGAAAGGGATATGGATTGGGGATCTAGAGTTTTGAGGATATCCTTTTTGAACATTTCATTTTTCATTAACTCGACTAGAGGAATAGGAATTTTAATTTTTTGTATTTCAGCCTCAAAATTGATCGAATATGGGACTTTATCAGAAGCTTTATCAAAGACCTTTACCTGATTCGAAGGAGCTTCCTGATTGCTTTGTTTTTCAACAAGAGCCTGACTTTCTAGAGTTTGATGCTTGACAAGGGAAACAGTCTTCTTAGGAGGAGCTGATGCTTTCACCTTTGAAGGATTTGTTTGATGATTCTCTGATATATGATCTTTTTGCTTAACATGGGCTGTGCTCTTTTCGAGAGAGGCTGGTGCATTCTGTTGGGAAGTATCAGATTTAGATCGGAGGTTATATATATTCTTATCTTCTGTCGTGAAAATGCCATCATCAATAGGATTATCTTCTGTCTGTTCAGTCATCAATGCTTCCTCATAGTCGTGTTGTGTTAGATAAGATTTCCCTGTCTCTTCTCCAACACAATGAATGTTATCTTCTCCATCTTCTTGATATTCACCCTCGTCTTCATCCATCACATTATTTTGAAGAGAGACCTTTATTCTCTGATCTTCAGTAGGATTCTTTTCTCTTTGCAAGATCTGTGTTGGTTGATTATTTCTTCTGAAGTTGTTGGGATTTTGATTTGGGTTCCTGCCTGCAAAATCATAAGTGCCTCTTCCCTTCACAGGCTGCTTATTTTCAATCTTGAGCTTAGATATCTCATAGGTTAGAGACAATAGCATATTAGCCATTTTATCAAACTTTAGATCAGCACTTGATGAAGAGGAAGCCTCATTCCTTGGCCTTCTCCTATCAGAATCTCCTTTCCGCTTCTGGGAGGCTAGAATATTTGATGCCACCTCAAGGGAAACATATTGCATGAGAGATAATGTTGGTGACCTCCTTTCTCTCAACAATAAACAGAAATCTGAATATGTGATCTTGGCAGAAGCATCTGAAGGTTTTATTTCTGTTGGTATTTTACCATACATCCGGTTAAATATTTTAGTGAAATTAGAGACTGACTCACTATTTTGTTTCCTTAGGTTTTCGAACTCTGTGATATAGTATACAAAATCTATTCTGTCACCCCAATGTTTCAAAAAGGTCTCATCCAATTGCTCGATTCCAGCTATGGAACCAATAGGGAGTTCTTTGAACCATTTCCTAGCATGGCCATCTAGGCTTTGGACAAAGACTCGTGTCCAAACATCTTCTCCTTCAATATCAAGGTTTTCAGCATAACTGTAGAAAGCCTCAATATGTTCTTCAGCAGACACATTGCCTTCGCCTGTGAATTTGGGCATATACTTCTGATAGTCTCTCGTTGGCATGGCTGATACTGGGTTTGGCAATATGAGCAGTGCATACCTAGCAGCTAGGATTTTTTGCATCTTCGTCAAAGGAGGTGGTTCAACCATAACTATCAAGGGTGAGAAATGTGATGGTTTCTTTTTCGAGTCTTCAACACCGGAGGAATGCAAAAGAGGTGAATCTTCTAATGGGAAAGAGGTCTGATAAGAGGCTCTGTAAAAATTTGCAAGAAGTCCAACTAAATTTCCTTCACCTTTAGCAGATAGCTCTTGGAGAAGATGTTCAACAACAAGGAGGCTAGTATAAATGTTTAAATGATCTTCTTGTTGCTGAGAATGAAAAGACTCAAGGGAAGAAGAACTAAGGCTTCTTTCTAAAGTCTTGGATGTTTCTTCAATCAAATTTGAATCTATCAATTTATCATCATTAGTATTTTCTTGTTGATCAAAAGGAATTTGTTCTTCTACAGTATTTACAATTTTTTTTTCATCAATGCTCTTTGAAAAGAACTCAAATTTTTCTGTAGTAGATTTTCCAGAACTGAAAAGAGGATTACCTTCTGTATCTGATCTTGAAGCTTGACCCTGAATTGTCTTTCCTTTCCTGAGAATTAGTTCTGGATTGGACATTGGTGTGATAGGTGATTCTTGAGGATTCGCCCTAGTACTGATCCTCTTAGGAGCCAGGATGAACTTGTGGAGTCGCCAGATAGATAATTACAACCAACTAAAAATGTCTAATCTTTGTCTATCATCAAAGATCAGCTCTATGTCGTATCCCAGGAAAGCAGAACTTAAATTTTGTCTCCCCGACAACGGCGCCAATTTGTTATCATTCCAAGAAACTCCTTAGGGTTGTAGTCTAAGGATGCTTGGTAACTTAAAAATAATGTGTATGTATGCTTGGAACAATGGGGTCTTTAATGATCAATGTAATAGACAACTCATCATACATCTAAAGAAACAGTGCTTTCAAGAAAAATTAACCAGATCAAGTAATTTGAAAAGAGGGGATGAAGAACACTAATCTTGATTGCCAAATACAGTTGGGTGTAAGGCTTAATACAAGATAGAAAGAAAATCCTTCACTTCAAATCTATGAGCTCAATAAAGAGATAACAGTCTTCATAAGCTAAGATAAACTGAAATGAAGTACAGAAATGGAAACATGGATATTTCTGATATTGAAAATGAAAGGGGACCGCAATTTTATTATATCATAAGAGTCTAGACAGTAGCACAAAAATGTATCCCAGTTTGAACCCTTGTCTCTTAGAAAAGATAGGCAATTATAGCCTTTTACAATCAGTTTTTAAGATCCTAAAAACTTGGATCTGTGTCTAAAAATAGCAATTCAAATTAACTAAGTAAATCAATAACAAAAACTTAATGGCTAGACTAGCATTCGAATTGTCTTCAATCTCAAAATTTGACATCTGTATTCTTCAGCTTCTGGAATCTGTTGTGTCATGAAACATGGAAAAGGCACCTATATTGGCAGTTGGATTTCTTCAGTTTCTCATAGTCGATACTTTAGGAGATCAGTTTAGCATGTGGTTTTCAAGATTCCCACGAATCTCTGATGCAAAGTATTTTTCGATCAAGTTGTTAACCCTTTAATGCTCTGGAACCTCTTTAAATCCTATGAAAAATGACCTGCTCCATCCTTAGCTTTCAAAAATTCTTTTTATGCTTTCACCAGCTAACTCGCCTTATGATTCACTGGTTAGCTGGTGAAAGCGTTGCCTTTCACCAGCTAACTGGTTGTAAAATTGCCATGTGCACTGGTGAAAGCTCTGCCTTGGCCCAAAATGAACTTTCACCTCCAAAACTGTGGTTCTATCAAAAAACTCAATGTGTCTCTACTTTATCCCCTTGCATGTTCACAGCAACCTGAGCTAGCACTTGCAAATCTGGGTGTGACCTTTTCTTTTGCTTCAATTTGCTAATCTTCCTTTTAAGGCGCTTTGCTAACCACCATAGACTGTTATAGTCTTTGGTGATTTTCCTTTTCCTCTTCTTTTCCTTGACACTTTCACAAGCCAGCTTTTCAAATGCAGCATTTGTTTCTGGGAAATTATCAGACAGAGTCTTGTATCTTTCCTTTATTACTCTCTCTAAGACCTCCTACTAAGTGATCACCTCTTTGAGTTGCTTGATTTTCTGTGTTTTCTTCGACTTAGTGCTCTTTGATGTTTCCCCTTCCTCAGTGTGAGTAAAGGTCTCACAATTCTGTGCAAACTCAATGGAGTGTTTAGGACTTTTAATGGCAGGGCTCTCATCTTCTTGCTCTGGCTCTGAGTCTATGTATGGCAAGTTTAAGATGTTTTTTTTCTTTTCTGTAGGCTGCTCTGTGGTAGTTTCAAAATCCAATTTTTTATTTGACCTGTGAGATCTCACACCAGAGATCTTATCTTCTGGGGGTCCTGGAATGGTTCTCCTCTTCCTCGAGCTACTTTGAAAAGTCAATTTCCTTTTTCCATCTCTCTTCTGTTCATTCATGGGCTGAGTTTGAGTTTCAAAGCCCTCCAAAAAAAGAAAATGTTGCCAAGTCCTTCCTTTCTGTCTTAGATCCTCTAGGATTATCACTTTAATAAGGCCAAAGTGTCAAAGAGCGTTCTTCATACTTAGAGGTTCAACTCTAATATTTTTACAGACTTTAGTTAAGCTCTTGTGCAAGAAGAAAGGTAGATTTAGGAGAGTTTTCCCTGTAAAATGGTCTAAGAGCTTGAAATGATATAACATCATTTTGTCATACCTGCCTTCTGAAGTTATGTAGAGTTGGATGCCCTTAAACAAATCCTACCACTCATCTTCTAAATGGGAAACGGGCATGCTCTTCTTCCATGCATTATTTCTGAACTCTTCCTTTAAGTATGCTCTGAAATTTAGGTTCTTGGTGGCTGTCATTTTGAACCAACTCTGGCTTGATCTTGGTAAACTTGTCACTGCAAAAATGGAAAATTCATCCACAATACTTTCTAAAGACCCAACACAGGCTACATTTCCATCGAATGTTTTAGCAAATGCCTCTGTTGTTGATTGGTGACAGCCATTCTGTAGCTTTTCGACATATCCCATACAACCTGCGTTTAAGAAGTGTTTTCACACCTCTGGATGTGCCTGTAGAAAGGACAGACTATCCAATTATTTTCTCAACAAAGAACCATTGCGTCTCCTTTCCATCTGCAATTCAAAACCCGAAACGATTTTGCACACAAAACACCGCAATCTGTTGTTTGGGCCGAATTCTTGCACTGGTGAAAACACTCGGCTCTATTTTTCAAAACTGAAAACTTATCATACGCTTGTGGATGATGCGTGTTGGGGAAATGATGGGATGATTTGATGTCACCAGCCAAGTCGTACCACTCCTTCACCTGTGATGATAGATTTGAATTCACCATTTCCAACGCCATGATCGTGAAGCATGCATTTCTGAATGAGATCCGCTTTGCAATCTGATTTAGACGTGCAAACCCGAATCTCCATCATTATCCACTTTCACCAGCGCATCATAATGATTGCATGACGTGGGCTGAGCATGTCATCATTTGATTTTTTAAAATGTGGATAAAACACACGTGATCCCCGCTTTCACCAGCTAATGGCCCGTGGGAAGCGCTCATTGGCTGTTGAAAAACGCTGCTTTCACCAGCTAACGACCCGTGAGAAATGCTCCTTAGCTGTTGAAAATCACCGCTTTCACTAGCTAACCATCATCTTTAAAACACGTGTTAGCTGTTGAAAGATTTTTATGAAAATTTTAAAGAGAAGACCTTTATGGATCGTCTTATTTCTAAGACAAAAATGAAAACCTAAGTTTTGCTACTAGAAAAACTCAAAACAAATTTGGAGAAAACTACCAATAGCCATGCTATCAACCACAAAATGCAACCATAGTGACTGATTCATTTTGGGAGCTAACAGGTTGGAAAAAATCATTTCTAAAAGATAAATTTGTAGATTCCTATGACCCTTTATTTGGTTATACCCATTAAAGGTTCATTGTAGAGTTCTTCCACCAAGTAGGTTTTCCATATCTTAGAAAATCATCAAATTTATAATGATTTTTTTGTTCAATCCTTGATTTTAGTGTGTCCTATATTGATGGGAGAATACAAACAATAGCTTGGTATGGGAGAGTTGGAGGATATTACAAGCCCTCTATTGCTTGTGAAAATGTATAAACTAATGTACATGTGAGAGATTCTTGGTGTTCAAGAGAAGGTTCTAGGAAACAAGGAAGAGGAAGAAGAACATTTGAAGAGAAAACATACATTGTTATGGATCTTTAATGGTGAAGTGAATTCCATTCTAAATCCACCTATTCAACCCCCCTTCAATACATAATTCAAAACACATGATAATTAATTTGAACCTCCTCCCTTCTGTTACCGAATTATAAAACCCCTAATATGTAGATGTTTTTAAATTATTAAAAAGTCCATTGGCCCCTATATACTAGGCAATATACTTCTTTAATTTTTTATAATTTTAAAACCCCCAATATGAATTCATATGATATAATATTTATGAATTGGAGCACCCTCCAAGCGTAGTCACAATATATTAAAAAATGGTTATGAAAACAACAATTAGAGATGAAGGATTGGTTGGAACAAAATGATTATGAGAACAGTCGACGGTGGAAAAAATAATAGTTGCAATTGTTGTGAACGAGAATGAATGTGGAGATGATAAATAGAAGAGTGAATAAAGAAGAAGTGTTATAAATAAATGAAGAAATATAATTGCTTGCAAATTGTTACAATGTTGTCAACAAATTTTGAGGTTGTTAGAGTGTAGACAAATAATTGATAGATTTTGTTAGATAAGTGGTAGGAAGAACACTTAGTTATATAGGTATTTGATCTCTAGAAATCCTATACATATGCATTTATATCCCTATTCAACATATGAAATAGAGAACCAATACTTTCTCCACATAGTTCCATTTGTTGTGTGTGTTAAATTTAAGTTTTGGTATCAGAGCTTGGCATGAGAGGTTGTGATGAAGAGGTGTTATGTGAGAAGAGTACAAAATAGTCATGAGAGTGATCAAAGCTTATATGGAGTGATATAGCCATTTATTAATGTGAGGAGTTGTGTGCCATTTAGAGGATCCTTTGTTGTCATAGGGAGTTTCCAACAAGAGGAAGAATTGTTGAGAAATTGAGTTTACATTTGTGAAAAAGTGAGACACCATTGTTGTGGGTGTAGCAACGTAAGATAAATACAAGTTGTGCGTTCAGTGTGTTGAATGGTATGTTTCACTACAAGAAGAACACCTTCTAGAAAATGTTTTTGTGGAAGTTTTTAGCGTTACAAAATTTGACAAAATTTTCAAAAAACCTCCACTACAACCTCCTCTATTGGTTTCGAAGTATTTAGTGGAAGTTTTAATGGATGTTCCATATAAATTGAAAATTTTGGGTGGGTGAAGGTTGTTTCTGAGGTTTTTTTTTGTGTTGTTATTGTCAAAATGCATCGGTGCAGTCTTGACAAACCCGCCCCAATGTGTTAATACAATATAATTGCCTCGATGCTTTAATACAATACAAACACCCTGATGTGTTAATCTAATTATTGTGCACTCGTATCACCTTTTTTTTCATATGTAGAGCACTGATGCTCTTATAAATCCGACGCATTAGTTCCTCCTTGTTTGTGTATAAAGCATTGAAGCTTTTTAGTTTTTGTATGCACTGGTGCGTTTTTGTTATAGTGAGAACCAATACGTTTACAATATAGTGAGCACTGATGCGATTAATTTATCTTGAGACCTGATGTGTTTACTACAGTGTGTGCCCCAGTGTTTGTTTAATTAGTACATACCAGTGTCCATTTTACCATGTGAAGCGAAGGGTAGTGAAATTTCAAATATTCGAGGTGAGATGTTCACACCATTATTTTTACTAAGCATCAATGCATATATTATACTAAAGACACGGGTGCACAAATTATATTTAGAGCCCCAATACATATAATAAATGTAACGCACCATTGTGTACATTATATGTAGTGCCCCAATGTATATTTTAAACATGAGCACCATACAATTTTGGAAAGATAAATATTATTGTACGTTATATTGTTTATATATATATATATATATATATATATATATATATATATATATATATATATATATATTAATTAATTGTTTATTTTACAAATTTTCAATTAATTATTTCAAAATCATTTATTTTTATAATAATAATGTTTTATATTTTTGTTATTGCATTTCGCTATAATGATTGCATTAATGTGTTATCCAACAAATTACACCTCTCTTATTTGTAACAATGTAAATCATCCACATATTAATTATTCAACAATGCAACATGTTTTAACATTCAACAATGAAATAAAATAAGAAACTCATTTTATTATATATGAATAAGAGACCCATTGTCATACAAAAAAGGACAAGGTAAAGGTCCACAATAATAAAAATTGAACCAATATGTAATTGTTACACTTATTGGTAACATTTTCTCATGCAATTAGGACAATGTGTCGAGGACATTAAACAAAATCTCTGATTTTCATAGAAAAATATTCTAAGACATACAACTTTCAATAACATTCAATTATATTGATTGTCATTCATCAGTTGAAATGTTGGCATCGGTCAATTTGCATGCATGCCTCATTTCTTCATTATTTGCAGATGATATTGTACTTTGATTTTTTAACCTAATTCTTTCTTGATCATCTTTTTGTTTATGTTCCACCCCTTCATCTTCCATCTACAAACACATAAATAAATTGTAATAAGTATATCTACATTTATATATATATATATATATATATATATATATATATATATATATAGTAGAATATACATGATTACGTAAATAAAAGAACATGTACCTTAAACCAAGTCTTTCGTAAACAATACATATTCTTTCGAAGCCATGCTTCATGCATTCTCTCAAAATCTCCTCTTTTGGTTGCATTCCATACTTTGTTTCCTACATGCTTAATACGACATGACAAAGAATAGTGGATATAATCAATATAAAGTTTTCATGTTGTTTTATTAATTATAAAACAAGGGAAGTTAAACATAGATACTTACAAATTGTTGAGTCAAACTTTCATACTTCAACATATATTCACAACCCATACTTAACCCAATGTTTATCAATTCATGGGTTGGCTCTTCTTTGTATGTTATCACCTATTAGAAGACATCCATGGAAAAGTGTAAATCAATTGTTTAAATATAAATATCACGATAAACATGAAATCTTAAGAAAGGTTGAAAACATAAATACTCACAAAGTTTGTGATCAACCCTTTTATTCCATGTCATCCTATCTTATGTGTTGAATGGGTTCTATTATTTTTTCTTTACTGCAACAAAACAATTGAAAATTAGTATTTCAAACGATAATTAAATTCAATATACATAAAAGAATAAATAAATGATTGCATAACTCTTATGCACATTGTAGTTGGGATGGATCCTCTTGTGACATAATTATGTTAATTTATTTTACCATCTTCTTCTACACTGTTTTAGACATCCCTACTGGCATGTCTTGGTTTTCCCCTTGTTTTCCCTTGGAATTTTCAAAATCTCCCCGAAAAAAAAACTAGGAATCATCGTATATAAAATATTACATAATTTAAAAAAAAAAAGATTTTGGTGCATATAGTCACTTAATACACACTGAGGTGTCAACCATTCCTGTGTGCACCATTGCATAAACCATATATATACGCAACGATATAGTATAACAATTCCATTACGAAATTGAAAACGTTTTACAATTTTTTGTATTTAGTCGGTGCTTAATGAATTAAGAAAAACACAACTTCCTAATTATTGTTTATTATGTACCATTGACCTCTGAAAAAATTTAATACATGATAGTTTTCATATACAAAAAATATTATTTCCATTTTAAACTCAATGGTACTCATAAAAAAAATGTGCCCCGATGCTTATCTAGGTACAATGCACACCACTTATTGTGAAATTTTGTTTTTAATATTACTTCTAACTTAAATTAAGTGATGCAGTTGAAATAAAAATACGCAATGGTGCTCTTACTATGTATAGAGCGCATCGTTAACCACAAAGGCATTTAAAATAAAATAAAATGACAGGACGGTTTGGGATCCAATGCAATGAGTGGTTTCATTGCAACAAATAGGAAACAACCATATATAAATAAATAAACCCTATAAAAATAATTTTCCCCAAAAAAATTCTTCTTGTGAAATATAGAAAGAGAAAGAAAAAAAAACAGTGACCAAATTAGGGCTTCCAATACTGAAGGTATCTATGCAACCTTTTTTGTTTGGGAATGCACTAAAAATTGTTTGAATTAAATAGAGGGAAAATTAAGATGATTAATAGAATGAAATCATATACCTAAAATTTCGTCTCTACATATTTCTATGCGATCTACGTTAATCCCCCTCGAATTTGGCTCTTCAAAAAAAATCCACCCACTCTGAAGGCTTTACTGATTAATCTTTGTTTCACAAATCTCCCTTCTAAATTTTGGCAAAGATATAAAATAATTAATAGGGTTTTCCTTTATAAACACAAAAATTGATATTTCCACTCACTATTTCGTTGTATATTTTCATGCATTGATGATAAACACATGCATTGTTTTTTTTCAAAACTTACATTTTTAGTGCACTATACAGTGAGTAGTGCACCGATGCAATGTGTTCATATAATGAAAACATATATTTTTGTAACAAATTTCAACGTATTGATAGTAAGCATGAATTATTTTTCAAACTTGCTTTATTCAGTGCACTATATAGTTATAAATGCACCGGTGTGGTGTGTAAGTAATAATGCATTGTAAGACAGTTTAATTTGCAAAATGCAAAATGCAAACATCCTCATTCAAATTTTGTGAAGGTTTTGTTTTGCGGAGGAAATAACAGAGTTCAATATTTGGTTCTTCACTCAATTAAACACATCGATGTGTTTGGTTTATTCATATGCATTAGTGTGTCTTTATATGATGAAGCACATTGTCAAGTTATAAAAGTTATTCGAAATTATTTTACAGGTTAGATTATTCTATGCTTATCAAGATGACAATTTTGGCTCAAATGTAAGACAAAATGAATTATAATGTGAAATGGCCAATTCTTCAGATTCCATCTCATTCCATATTGTTGGAAGTCCTTCAAGTTCTCTCACGCCGATTGCAGTACATCTAGATTTTATTGATAATTCATTTATCTCATTGAATTTTTGTTATGTATGCAACTACACTTGAATTATTTTCATTGAATTTTGCAAGATCAAGATTCAGGATCGAGTTCAAATGCTTAAGATATTCCAGTAGTCCCAAAATTCCACAAGATATTATTAGGATAAAGATACCACAAGAAAATGTTTGATGAAAATGGACAACTTCTTTACCCTACCAATCATAACATGCCATATTCCAATAACAAACCTGGGTCAATGGTATTACACCATGAATTGGATTACTTTTATAGAGACAACCCCATAGGGCGTAAGAAAATGATGATTGATTAATTGGATTTTTGGATTTTCAATGGAACTAATGTAAACGTATTGTTTAATTTGACATTTTTTTCATAAATTGGTTGGTTTCTTTTTTATTATTGGGAAAAAATGTCCATGCTTCTAATAAGTGTTTGGTATAATGTTTGAACATATTAAATTCATTGTGTTACTAATATTATCGATGTAATGTTCAATGTTTTTACAATCAATATTCTGATGACGAGTGACCTGTCCACCATCTATCGTTTCACCCCACTACGATGTCAGTAACAATAGTTCTTCACATGTTGGGGACGTAGGAAATGATATAAAGCTTGACATGGATGATTTCTTGTATGATACCTAAGCCATGGAGGGAATGTTTTTAGATGCATTCCAACAAAATGAACTAGGGGATGACTTTGATGTCATAGATAACTTCTTTGAAAGCCCGAAATTTGCTTCCACCACCCCTTTTTTTGGTTGAGTACAGGGGTCAAGGTCTACCTGGCTAGGGACACCAATGTTACTATACAACTTAAAATAATTTATAGCTTACATTTTTCACATTTAGACCTCCTTAATTTCTAAAGGAAATAGGTAAAGAAACATATTTTGAACTATGATCACCGACTGTGTGGCTGAAACCCGCGATTATAAGATTAAAAGCATTGCACTCTACCATTGATCCATTTTAAATATTTATATAAATTTAATATCTTTATCACAAAAGATATGATGAGGATGTGTGTGTGTGTGTGTGTGTGCGTGTGAAGTGGATTTCAACAATTTTAGAAGCTGTATGTTTGGTCTAAATCCAAGAAAAAATCACACATATTCGCAAGAAGATCAACAATGAAAAAATACAACATTACTTTTAGAAAATGGAAACTCTATGATTCTGTAATATTTCTTCCTCTTTTTGTGTGGGATAGAAATAGGTCATACTAAAATGGGATATGGAGCACCACTGACATTATTATGCTATCAAGTATCACATACTACTACAAGGTGTTCAATGGTGTGTTTCATCTACTTCCAATACAAAGTGGAGGTGATGTTTTTGTATGCCTTTTAAAAACCCAAATTCCATGCAATTGGTATGCATGTTTACAAAATCCTTATGGAGGAAAAGGGGGTAAAATTTGAAGAAAAGTCAAAATTACATTATCATGATTTTAAAAATGATTTCAAAATTTTAGATTTTTTCAAAAAGCTATAAATAATTTTATAAAAATATGAACTTCTCTTTCTCCAAGAAGAAAATATGCCACTTTTTTAAGGAATATTTGATATATTCAATGTTGTCATTTCATCTAGATTTTTTTTGCAAAGATCATAATTGGAATTTTGTTTATTCACATTTCCAAATAATGTAGTCACATGTAATATCATGGTTATAATTTGCACATACATATACTGAGGTATATTATGAACACATTTTTACTATTTTGTTTTGTCAACAAAAGGCTTCATATATTATCCTCTAATGAATCACGTTTTCCTTTATATCATGTTCTTTTAATGAACTCATTTCCTTGAATATTCATGAAAGAAAAGATACCTCAATTGTATCTTGTAATGCAGATCATCACATAATAGTAACTCTATATTTCCACCTAAGGACCTTAATTAATGACAATGAATGTCAAACATAAAAGACTCTTTTAGGGAAAGCTCAAACAACCTTCTTGAAATAACACAAATGGAAGTAGATCATCCATTACAAATAGAAACATCTGATAACACATTTTTCACTATACAAGATGCTCCTACAATGTCCAACACTACTAATATATAGGAGGATAAAGAGTGTGTATTTCACTCATGGATGTGGGTGAATGGGAATTCCATTGCTTGATATTGACATCAAGAGATAAAAGAACTTCATCCACAATTGACACAACCAATTGCTTGAAATTTGACACTATGCCACACCCACAACCATAAAATATTAGATATTTAAATCATAGTAAGGAATTATTTCTAAAACAATAGAGTAGATTTTAATATTCCATCAAGCCATTGAAAATGAAGTACTATGTGATATCAACTCATAACATGTTTTTGACATAATACTAAAAAATTGTAGTATGTAGAAATGGCATAGATTATATGAATCATGATCATAAATTACCATAATAAACAATGGAGAAAATTGATATGACATTCCAAAGGTAACACCAAGCACTAAAACTTATTTAGTTTTTTATGTCAAATATGATAAATCATTACTAGAAATTTGCACTTCTGATGATACACCCATATGTCAAGCACATGAATAAGGTACATGCGCATATATCCTCTTTCCAATAGCTTGTGTAGTAGAAGTATATTGATATGATTTTGGAGTATGCATATCTTTACACAGATACAATGTGACACACCCAACCCCCTAACCTTCTCTTAGGCTAGTGGGATGTTAACTTTCTTTTTCCTTTATCTCCTATGGAATACTATTAGGTGCATCAATTGTCTAAGTGAGGACTTCTCTTATCATAATTTAAACTGAGCTAACTCTTATTAATACTCAGGGAAATCACTCTATCTATCCTACTGAGCTACCCAGGTGCCTAAACACCCTAAATTAGATGGTTAGCATTAATCTTCACCCTTACATCTACAACATGTGGATTTTCAAACTCTTCCCATTGGAATGACCAACCTTATGGGTTGATTTTTCCTCCTATGAAACTATCTCGAAGGATTTTCTGCTGAGATCTGACAGTCCTCATACTTGGGATTCCAATGACCATGATTGTGTCAGAGCCGCTATCTGCAGAACAATTACATTCCACCCTATGTCCAAGACATATGCTAACTAATGAGGCCCACGAAATATACAAATGAGATTAAATATCTCCCTCTCACCCTCATATGAATCAACACTCCTTCTTCATCCTCAGAGTATATTGGCTATAGTTCCATAATATTCTCTGAATATCTCACTTCGACCACACATTTCTCTGTGAAATGAAATGACTAGAAATTTCCCAATACGTCTCCTAGAGGATCTACGGTCCTCAAAGTTCCTATTGTCAGAATTTTCTTTTGGGTTCTTCCCTTGATCCCCCCCAACAACCCATCCTCCAATCATCTTCTTACCAAATCTAATGCTCCATGAATACAAGTAGTTTGTTCGTCTCAACATCTCTCGTGTATTTACACGCACTGCATGGAAGCGTGTAAATACATGAGAGTTGTTGAAATGTGATCGCTTCTGAAAAGAAATCTATATTTTTGTCGTTATTCCTTTACAGTGATATAGGATTTTGTATGTTGTAGATTCAATTCTTCCCTTAACTATGATTATATTGTGTTTGTTTGTAGCCCAACAAATTATAACTCAACATATTTTGTTTAATGATCATATGGCTATTCTTCTAGTCAGTGAAATTCATGTGATATAAGTAAACTAGAATTTCATAAGTATCATAGGTTTTTCCTAGATTATTTGTTTATCTTATTTTCTGAAGTGATATCCAACTATATTTTCGTCCCTTTTCCTATACAATAATATAGGATTTGAGTATTCTAACCGAATCAAAGTTTTATGTTTATCTAGTGAGGTTTAGGATGAGGTTAAATTAAAATTATATATATGATGCTATGTTCATGAATCCACATAATTGCTATAGTGGGAAAAACCCCCTACAGACTACACTAGGGTCATAAAGTGCAGGCAGAGCTAACCATCTAAAGTCTCCTACTCTTAACAACTATCCCAACAATACCCCACATCCATGCATAAAGTACAAAGTATAGGGATCCGGTAGTCCTACCTTAAACTCTACATCCAGTGTCAATCCCTTTGCATTCGGTCGCTTCTCGACTACAAGTCTCCTCCCAAGGCTGACCTACGTTCACCGAAAGAAAAACAAGAAACTATGAACATGCATTCTATGTCTGAATTAGTGGGTTAGATGTCATAAAAAAATGTAAACCAAACATAAAGATTGAACACATCATATGGCAGGACGGAAAAAGTACTTCTTTATATTAATCTCACAAAGTTACTTACAAAATGAGATCAACGACTGCTCCTCGAACCCGGTCCTGAGATCCTCTTCACCAAGCTCCAACTGCTTCCACGTATCCTCCTTCTCTCACACTTCTCTCTAGAGAATGGACATAGGCTTATGGATGAGGAAAAAGTCAAGAATAGGGAATTCTAGCTCAAAACTCACAATGTGGCTGCAAATTCTTGGGGCAAGGGGGGAAAGTGAAATGGGCAAAGTTTCACTATTTCTATGTTTCTCCTTGGAATGAGACCCCAACACCTCCTTTTATATGGAAAAAGGATGGTTATTCGGTTGGATGACGAGCTATAGGTGGTGAATTGGTTGGGAAACCACCTAATAGCCCGTAATCTCAATGAATTACTTGCAACTTTTGTGGGCATACGTGGGTTGTAATGGTCTAGCTAGCGTATGTAGGCGGGCAGTAGTGGTGCAGCTAGCGTACATACGTGGGTAGTAATTTTGGAGGGCGTGTACATATTCAAAATAGTGTTTTTAAGAAGATTTGTTCAGTGTTGGCTTGGCAAAAATAGTAAGTAAGATGGCTTAATGCCAGGTATGCATGTATGGTGCAATTTAGGGTTATAACAGATGCCCCCTAATGTGTTAGGTCAGAAGAGCATCTGATGGCCGAAACACATTACAAATCTTCACCAACGTATGAAGCAAGTGAGCCCGGGACCGGAGTTCAGGAGGTGCCATCTGCAAAATAACAATTGTCTCACCGAGGCGGGCATACCCATGCTCGGGATGAAATAAATCATGGCTTCCAATAAAATACACTGCAGATCCATGTCATATAACTATATAAAGTGTATCCGCGAGAAATACGCAGTGGATCTACATCTCAAAATCAAATATATACATGTATAGTATCCATCTTCAAGAATCCAATGATGCCTGATGGATGGAGATGAGGTCTTCAGAGCTCGAGCAAGAAATTTAAGATATTCAAAACTTGCATAGGAGTGTGAGTGTACGAATTCAATACCCAGATATCTTCGATGACTCATCGGGGAACAAACAAGAGGATATCGGTGATCAGGCAAAGAACTTCATTGATTTTGAACAAGGACTTGATTGGATTTTAGGGATGGTCGGGCATGAGGTCAAGAGAAAAACTGTATAAAGGCCGACTCAAGTTGGGTAAAACTTCCCTTGGACAATAGCATGACTCAGGCAGCATGACATTGACATAAGTTCACAATGCAAGAGGAAATGCAAACTCTCCATGTGTTTGGAAAAATAACCAAACAGAGGAGGACACAACTCTATGTTACGAGAACAGCTTCCTAAGGTCATATTAAATCCCAAATATTGACAAACAAATGGAAGGATGTGCTTTGTCCAAGGGAGATTCATTGTGCTGCCATAGAAAGAAAATACTTTTCCCATCCTCTTTTTGGGGTATATTTGATTTTTTTGTCTTTTTCAATATTGTGAAGAGCTTTGAAAAAGAATAAAAGAATGATACGTTACAAAGGAGGAACGAGTGTCACAAGAATACTAGTTCCAAGCGCAAGGAACACACTAATGCTCATAGCAAGGAGACATGTGCAAGAAAATGACACTCGGGGAAAATTCCTCCATGGGTCAAGGTGTCATATCGCAGAGGCAAAGTGCTACAAGGATTGCGTATAAGGCATGCTTCAAAGGTTCAGTTGAGAGAAACATTGAGCTGACATTTAGCCAAAGACGCAAAAATTCAACTGTGATTAGCAAGACACAATGAAACCCCCTTCAATGTATTTTTTACGAGCCTAGAGAAGGTAAGATCAGTGGTTTTTCATTTTTAGAGAATCTAAAAAAACATAAAAGAAGACTCCATTGGGGTACCTTTTTTGAAAATAGTCTAGTCGGCTCAAAAAAGGGATAAACTAGCACCGAAAAGATGTCTATTCAAAACCGTTTTAACGAGGGTGACATAGACAAGATCATTTGACAATCTTTTCAATTTTAAGGAGTCTGAAAAGAGCTTAACTATGGACTTGTTGTGTTTTTCTAGATTTAGTCTCCTTAGCCCGAAAATGTGTAAAATCTACGTAGGAGAACTCTCCCAGCAAGACAAATCTCCCAAGGTGTACCATTTTCCTCCTTAATCTACAGGTCGGAAAAAGGGGTAAACTCATGCCAGTAGATGTTTTTCTAAATCATTTAACGAGTGTGAAAGAACAAGGTCACTCAACGATCTTTTCACTTTTAAGGAGTCTAAAAAGTGCTTAACTATGGACTCCGTAAGGGATGTTCTTCTGGACCAGTTTAATGAGTGTGAAGAAACAAGCTCACTCAACAATATTTTCAATTTTAGGGAGTCTGAAAAGAGCTTGACTATGGACTCCGCGGGAGTTCCTTTTTCGTAAATTTAGTCCCTCGGGCCCGAAAAAGGGTCAAACTTATACCTATGAATACTCTTCTAGCAAACCGAAGTTCCTAGGGTATACCTTTGTTCGTACAATTGACCATCTAGACCGAAAAGGGGGTAAACTATCGTCAGATAGACGTGCCTTCAAATTTGAATTTGGCAAGCGTGAAGGGAAACAAGATCGCTCGGCAATCTTTTCATGTTTAGAGGGTCTGAAAAGGGCTTAAAAGAAGACCTATTATTTTGGGAGTCCCGAAGGTGAGGCCAAGAGTGATAACATATCAGACATGTGAGGCTCAAACTTGTGATCATGACAGGACTAACCAGGACATCCGAACCTAAAGTCATTAACGACGACATGGACACCAAAATGCAGCCAGGATCTACCTAGGGAATCCATGTGAAGGTAGGCTCTACCACTAAATTACGACACTTCTAGAGCAGAAATGACGGTTCTGTGTCGCAATTTGATGGGATCGATCCTATGGCAAAGCAAAAAAGACAACGAGGTGCAACAAGTGGAGGTGGAATCCTAACCTAAATGCACAAAGTTGGAAAAAATGACTTTTCACCAAAGGACCTTGAAAGTGCCCCATATCCCAAAAAGTTCTCCAAACCAAAAGTAAAGTGTATCGTAACATCCAATGAGAAACTCAATAACCATGTTACATGATTTTCAAGCTAGAAAAAACAACAAAAAGGATCAAAAAATGACAAAAAGGGACAAAAAGGTCTATAAATAGAAGTTGGCAGCTCTTTATAACCATTGCAAATTGAGAATTGACCAAAAAGCCAAAAGCACCCCTTTGTTAAAGAAGTTGATTCCAGGAGTTTCAGTGGATGAAACGAACTTCCTCTTGGACCAAGTAAGTACAAACTAGATCCTCTTGCATTTCCATACTTTCCCTTTTCATTAATTTTAGTTTTTTTGGGGGGCGTACACCTTTAAAAAATGTCGGCCCTACCTATACGCGGACTCTCCCAAGAAAGCCCACGTATGCCCGCGGGAAGAACACACACTACTCACATGCATATGCGACTGTGTCCATTACAACCCGCGTACACCCTTAAAGGTATGGAAAAAATAAAAATGCAATACTTAACTCTCCTTTGAACTTGCCATTTTGTAGAATGTACGTCCATTGGAGAGAGAGAGGGAGAACGAGGACATTGATATACTAGTCGATGAGGATCCTGTAGCTATGTCCGCATTGAGACAATGCGGTTTGTGGAAGTTTTTTCGATGTCCATTCATGAGGGCACAACCCAAGTTGTTGAATGCCTTGGTAGACTATTGGCATCTTGACGCTGAGGCGTTGATGCTCAAGGGGTAGTCGTTGACTCCAACGACTGAAGATATCTACTTTCTAACTGGCCTCTCGAGGAGAGGTGAACCAATCAACTTGTGTTCTTTTCCCCCCAAGCCTCACAACATTGAAGACTTTATTGGGCTACATTGCTAGGCCGACACTGAGAAGGTTGGTTCTCAGGTGCTTATTAACAAGATTACCAACCTATCACTAAAAGTGATAGTTTTACTTATTGGGCGGATCAATGGATCCGCGGCTTTACATCAGGCCTCCCGGGCGCACATGCATTGTGCAATGCAGTGCTTAAATGCATGAATATTTGACTCAAGCACAACCATGCTATACTGCATGAAGAGACAACTCACTGAGTGGCGTGGGTGTGACAACAAAAAATTTGGATTTGGAACCATCTTGTGCTCATTCTTCTTTGAGAGGGTACCCAGTCTCATTCAACGAGAGACAGTCTGAGGCATGTGGCCTCTCTCCCAGCAGTGTGTATATGGGCAACGTTGTTGCCACGACAAGGAGTAGGGAGGACCATAGAGGCCTTTGATGACACCTTTTTTTACTAGTGGGAACGACAAATTCTGGTGATAGAGGACTACCCCTATGCCAAGATTGACTTTTCTAGGGACCCAGACATGCCCATACCGCCTAGAGTAGAGCGAGGGGAGATAGGTACATTCATTTTTAATGTTATTTAAATTTTTTTATTTCTATTTATATATATATATATATATATATATATATATATATATATCATTTTTATGGGAAACAGAGTATCTGACAACTATGTATATGTTTATGTACAGATGTGGGGCCAGTGCGTCCAGCAGAATTCTCAAGGACCAGGAAGCATCCTCAAGTAGAGGAAGTACCATCCGTAGTTGTCAGACCAGCAATAGTAGCAGGGGGGCCTCCAGACGGAGAGGCTCAGAGAGTTTTGAGACGGGTGGAGCAGAACCTCACTACGCTCACTTTCATAGTCCCTATGGAAGAGATCGAGGATCTCCCACCATCGAAGCAACCTCATGTATTTGGGGTGCCACGGACCTGGGTCCAACTCTTCCGGCATTTGGCAAACGCCATGGTTCACTATGCCAAGGTCAACAGGACCCGACCCTAGCTTTAAGATATAACACTTACATGCTGGGGGCACTTTTTGTATATTTTCTAGGACATAAGCCCTGTGATGTGTACTGGATATATATTTTTGAGGCACTTGTGCCCATCTATAT
>ML784446.1:707446-735978 GCA_009831015.1 Picea engelmannii
CACATCTTTTTATGTCTTATGGATTACATTTATTTACAAATGTGTTTACATGTGTATTTGTGTGTTTTTTATTACGTGTGTGCAATATGCCAATATAATACTTGATTAGCTAGAGTATCTATCCTTTGATTCAATCTCCTAGGAACATGGATATACGTAATATAATCAAGACAACGTTCTAAGAGACGTACCCTAAGGAATCGTCGATATAGAGTAGGATCATAAACGCAGTAAACCCCATTTAATTGGGACACAACCAATTGTGCATCTAAGTAGACCCGGAGGTAAGAGATACCATGTGATAAAGCGTCATGAAGAAACTATATTACTGCACTGTATTCGGCAACATTGTTTGTGGTGTCACCTAAACAGATACATCTAGAAGATATCAATTGGCCTTGAGGTGTGAAGATCACCCAAGATGCGGAAGAAAGACTCCGAGTGTGTCAGCTAGCACTGTCCACAAATCCAATGAAAATGTCTGATTCACTTGACATCTTCCACAGTGAAAAATATGACATAAAAAACTACATATCCATAAAACAAAAAAAATAAAACTAAAAATGTATAAGAAATATACATATATACAAGAAGTCACCCAAGGTGACCCACCTACGAGTAATACTTCTTGAGATAGAGCCCATTTCTAGGCTCCGTTCAAAATCAACTAGACAATAAGCACCCTTCTTTAATTCCTCCTTCACGATGAACGGTCCGAACCACATGGGTTTGAACTTGCCTGCCCTCAGGGGATCCTTATCTTGGTCATAGACCAGGACAAGGTCGCCTTCAGAGAAAATACGAGGATGAATGGATTGATCATACTAACACTTGATTTTTTTCTTCTGAGCCTCGTTAGCCAAGGCTACATTGCGTCATTTCTCATTGAGCTTCTTGAGATATAGTAAGCATTCCTCAAGTGGTGAAGTGTTTGGCAATAACTGTACTGCCAACTTAAGAGATGGGATCTGGCATTCTATAGGCAAGACTGCTTCCAACCCGTAAATGAGTTGAAAAGGTGAGAAACCAGTGGCAGTCTTTATAGACATTCGGTAGGCCCACAATGACGAGTACAACATCCAATGCCAATTTGACTTGGTCGAATTGATCGTTCGTTGTAGAATGGTATTGAGAGACTTATTCACAGCTTCCACCTAACCATTCGCTTGTGGGTAATAAGGTGATGAATTCTCTTGCCTAAACCCAAGATTTAATGTTGAATCAGACACAATTTTGTTCTAAAAGTGACTACCATGGTCAGTGACAATCTCCTTCGGGATTCTGAACCTAGCTATTATTTGGTTAAATAGAAAGCGAGTTGTTGTTTTGCCAACATCTTTGAATGTTGGCATAGCTTCGACCCACTTTGTAAAGTAGTCTACTGCTACAATTATATAAATATGCCCCCTGGCTAAAGGGGGTTGGCATGTAGTGCAATCAATCCCCCACTTGGTGAAGGGGCCAACAATAATGACGGGAAACATGGGAGCAGGGTGTGCCCTCATCTTCTAATAGAAGATCTGACACTGGTGGCACTTCTTGAGCGATTCAACGCAATATTTGATTAACGTCAACACACTCCTTGCAGACTGTATGCACACCTTTCATGATCCAGGTGGATATCTATGACCACCCACCTTTTCCAACTGGCTCAAAACAGTTTTCTGGCAATTTTGGCAATTTACTATTTTTAGCAGTTTTAACTTCCGAGGCCATTTTGAGGGCCTAAATGAAGGTTTTTTGGGATAAATATTCTTAATGATATTTGAATGCATGATTGAGCCTCCAAAATTAATCTCCTCAATGATACCTTTCCAACGGGCTATCATACGCCTAAAACGAAGATCGTATGCAAAAGTTATGACCCCGGGAAGTTGATGTACTAACTTACCCAAACGGGGCCCACACGAATTTTGGCGCTTCATCTCCTAGGGTTAGGTTTTTTGCATTCCTATTTATTGTAAAAAGAACTTCAGAGCTTCATTGTAATTATCTTCTTGTGAATGAGCACAACCGTCACATCTCTTCTCAAAGATAAGCGACCACCATTCCAACAAGCTTGTTTTCGCTGCATTTTACAGTTTCAGCTTATTTCATTATTGAATAGAAAACCAGTTTTATTGTACCTATGTTATCTTGTGTTAAGAACCTATTAATAATCTGTATTCATTTTTTTCTGCTTATAAATACGGATCATTGGATGAACTCAACAAAAATAAATGATTTGAAACTTATCCCAATACTTCGCAACATCATATGCTCAATGACACAACTCATTCATTCGTGAAAGCATAAAATAACAGGGAAACTGTAAACAGTATCAACACCATGCATTGTGTCAATATCCCTCTATTATATTCCTTCAAATGTAAATGGCTACATCCTGATAAAAACAACTTACATTCAGTAACAACTATCTCCTACTCTGCAGCTAACCTTATCCAGGTATACAATGCATCTACGTATACAAGAGGTCCTCTTGGGTTTCCTCCAACTACCTACTTGATCAAAATCAAATTCTACAACTACTTAAGTCCTATTTCATAAACGTCTGTGACAGACAATTTAAGGTGAATCTTCAGATTCGTGCCAAAATCAAATATCTAAAGGATGATATGATCTCTTCTGGATTTGACGCGATCGTTCAACCTCCTCCCATTAAATTCTCTGATTCATCTTTTACTTAGAAGTTCTCTAAGATACGCCACCTTTCAAAATTTAAAATTTTACTCAAAAGGTGTGCTAGGTGTTGTGTTGTCATCCCATGTGGCTTTGGTTGATGATGCTCCTGCATCATACTCCTCTGGGAAAAAAAATCATGGACTCCTTTCCATGAGCTCCTGCACTGATCTTCCATGCTTATGGATATCAGGTTCACTTACCCAAATGGCATCTTCTATCGGGTGTCCCTACCACTTGACCAAATATTCAAAATAGGTCTTACTCCTGGTCTTTTTATCAATCCTCTGATCAACAATCTTCTCCATCTGTGGTTTTTCTACTACATGCATCTGCTTCTCTAATTGATTCTTCTCTTGATATTTTGATCTCTCTGTTTCATCTTCCTTGTAAGGATACAGGTCTGAAACGTTGAATATGGGTGATATTCCCACATCCTCTGGCAGCTCTATCTCATAAGCATTGTTACCAAATTTTGTTAAGATCTTGCATGGTCCAATCTTCTTCAACTTCAACTTGGTATATGTTCCTCTTGGGAACCTTTCCTTCCTCAAGTGTGTTAAGAATTGATCTCCCACTTCAAATTGAAGTTCGCATCTGTGTTGATCAACTCTATGTTTATACTCTGAATTGTTGTTCTACAACTGCTCCTTGATCTGATCATGAAGCTTCTGCATTTCTGCAGCGAAGTCTTATGCTCCAACAATTCTAAATTCACTCTGCTCCATGTCTCTCAATTTTGATAGCCCTCTTGGCATCATCCCATAGACTATATATAATGGGATTTTTCCTGTACTTCTATTTGGTGAGTTATTATATGCAAATTATTCTTGTGACATAATTTGATCCCACTAGCTATGATGTTCAGTGGCCAAACTTCTCAACAAATTTCCTAAAATATTATTTACCACCTCAGTCTGTCCATCTGTTTGAGGGTGATATATTGAACTAAAATACATTTCTGTCCCCAACTTCTTCCATAATGTTCTTCAAAAATGACCAACAAATTTAGTGTCTCTGTCTGAGACAATGCTCCTAGGAAATCCATGAAGTCTCACAACTTCCTTGAAAAACAAAATTGCAACATGTGTTGCATCACTGGTATTTTGTAATGGGATGAAGTGTTCCATCTTTGAGAATCTATCAACCATAAAAAATATGGAATCACTCCCCCTCTAGGTTCTTGGAAATCCCAACACAAATTCCATGCTTATTTCGTCCCAAGGCCTATTTGGAATAGGCAATGGTTGATACAATCCAGTGTTCTGTTTATTTCCTTTTGCATACTAGAAAATATTACATTTGTTCACAAACCTATTCACCTCTTCTCTCATACTTGGCCAATAGTATGAACTGTTCAATTGTGCAAACGACATGTCATGACCGAAATGTCCTGCTAGACCTCCACTGTGTTTTTCCTTCATCAGATTTTCCCTCATCGAGCACCTTGGTATGCACAATTGGAAACCTTTAAAAAATAATCCATCTTGAATCATGTACTCTGGCCATTGGCTTATGTCTCTGAGCACATGATTTTCACATGCTTCCTTAAAATTTGTATCATCACAATACATATCCTTAAGGTGTTCAAACCCAAAGGTCTTGACCTAAAATTAATGCAGAAACAGACATCTCCTACTCAATGCATCACCAACTTTGTTAGCATTACCAAAAATATGTTTAATGACAAAACTGAAATTTTTCATAAACTCTATCCACTTAGCATGTGTTTGGTTTAACTTCTCCTGCCTGGTTATGAATTGCAAATCTTGGTTATCGCTATACAAGACAATTTCCTTTGGAACAAGGTAGTGCCTGCATTTCTTCAAGGCTTGAATTATGGCATAAAATTATTTGTCATATGTGGAGTACTTTCCTTTAGCCTCATTCATCTTCTCACTGAAATATGAAACAGGCCTATTGTCTTGGCTCAAAAATACTCCAATTGCAACTCCACTCGCGTCACACCTTACTTGAAATGTTTTCCCGAAATTTGGCAAGACCGGAATTGGTCACTCTGTTATCTTATCCTTCAATATATTAAAACTTTTCTCAACTTCTTATGTCCATTTAAAATAATTGTGTCTCTTCTTCACTGTATCCATCATTGGTGCACAAATTCCACTGAAATTTCTAATGAACTTCCTATAGAAATTGGCTAATCCATGGAAGCTTCTCACTTCAAACATACTCTTTGGTGATGGACATTCTTTGATTTCTCTAACCTTCTTGGGATCCATCTTCAATTCATTTGAAGAGATCACAAAACCCAAGTAAATGAGTTTTGTCTTCATAAAAGAGGACTTCTTTAGATTTATCAACAACTTCTCTTGTTGTAGTCTCCTCATCATTAATGTCAGATGTCTCAAATGCTCTTATTCAATTTTACTGAAGACCAATATATCATCCAGATATACAATCACAAACTTACCAATGAAATCCTTCAATACTTCATTCATCAGTCTCATAAAAGTACTTGGGGCATTTGTTAAGCCAAATGGCATAAAAATCCACTCATACAACCCCTCATTTGTCTTAAAGGTTTTCTTCCACTCATCACCTTCTCTCATTCTTATATGGTGATATTCACTTTTCAAATCTATCTTTGAAAAAAAAATTCTCCACTTAAACAATCCATTAAGTCATCCACCCTAGGCAAAGGAAATTTGTACCTGATGGTGATCTTGTTTATGGCTCTTGAGTCTATACACATTCTCCATCCTCCATCCTTCTTTGGACTCAACACAGTTGGTATTGCACATGGACTCAATCTTTCTTTGACCAAACCCCTTTCTAATAATTCTTGGACTTGTTTCTTTACCTCCTCATTCTCTTGAGGTGTCAATCTGTATGATTCTTTGTTCACCAGACTTTCTCCTGGTATCAAGTCAATATGATGGTTGATACTTCTGATAGGTGGCAATGAGTTAGGCAACTCATCCACCACTATGTCAGTGAAATTATCCAACGTCTCCTAGATTTTTTTAGGAAAATAATCCATAGAAGTACTTGCAAGGAAAACTATGGGCTTCCTCACCACAACAAATTGCATCTCATGTTCCTTATTAACTTCACTTAGGAGTTCCTTCCCACTCATTAGAAGTATGTTTGTGCTGGATTCTTCTTTTACTTTCTTCTCCTCTATTGGCAACAACATGTGTGTCCTACCATTATTTTCCTAAGTGTAAGTGTTCTTTCTCCCATAATGAATGACATTCCAGTCAAACTTCCATGGTATTCCCAACAAAACATAACATATATCCATGAGAATTACATCACATAGAATCACATCTCTATATCCACCTATTTTAAATTCAACAAGGCATTGTTTAGTCACCATTACCTAGTGTCGTTTTTGCAACCATGAGACCTTATATGGATTTGGATGTGCAGTTGTCTCCAGCTCCAATTTCTCCACCATCTCTATGGATACTAGATTATAGGTCCTCCCACTATCAATTATCACCTTGCATACTTTGTCTTTAGTCTTGCAAGTTGTCCTGAACAAACTGTTCCTCTGCACTGGTTTTTCATCTTCTAGTTCTGGCTTCAAGAGAACCTTCCTCAGCATGAGAGATTTTCCATCCTCTGCACCTTCTGCTTCAACATTCCTTTTCTATGCTTCTGAAATGTGATCTTCACCTCCTCTTTATCTCTTTCTCTCAGGGAATTCCCAAGACTCGGTTCTTGGTTTTCCACATGTATAACATATTATCTCTCCTCCTTTGCTTCTTCCTCTTCCTCTGGAAAAAGAATTCTTCCACTAGGTTGTCTCCCTTTGGAGCTTCCTCCTCTTTCTGAGTGACTGTGGGTTTTCTCATCCTTACCATTGGGCTTCTGTGCCTTATCATGGGAAACTCCTTTACCTTTGTTTGAGCTTCTACCTCTGCTTCACTCACTTTGTTTTCTGGCCAATGTATCCTCTACTTTCTGTGCATATTGATTGTAACACCCTAGGTTTTGAACCCCCATTTTAAATAATGTATTGTTACAATGCTGAGAGGCCAGAGTGCCCAGATAATTAATGAAGGGCCAGTATGCCAAAGAAATGTAATGCTTTGATCATTAATAATAATAAACACATCGATGAATGCTAGACGGACAAGAACTAGAGTTATAGGGGGATATGATTCCACAAGAGAGGGAGCTTGAGGGACTAAGTGTTATTCCTATTTTCTTATTTCCCTTTCTATCTAAGGGAGGGGATCGGTTACGTGAATTTTTTCGGGAAGGACAAGAGGTTCTTGTTTTCCCCATGAGGTTACTTAACCCTGCCTATGGTTTGATGCGGGAGTTGGACTGATGACTTGTTCACTGATTTCCCATTCACTCACTCACTCTTCCTTCACACAATCCCATGCACGCACTCCCATGCACTCCCTGACCCATTCATCGACCCATCCTCACCTTCGTCTTGGTTGGAAAATCGAAAGGAAATAGAGTTGCTGAAGAAATAGCCATGGGGATAGTTGGTTGTAGTGGTCGTTGGTGTGATCCAACTATGACTTAGGGCCTGCATGTCTAAAATTCATTGGCCCGTGCCCTATTTTTCTCACAACTACGAGTCCTGAGAGTCCCAGCATTGATATTCTGGACCAGCTATGCTAGAAGCCCTGACAGGAAGGAGAAGGACTGCTTGAGGGACTATGTGGCAGAGAAGGGTGGAGGTCCATTCTCTCAGGTGGCTAGGACTGGGTAGAAGAGGGTTGGGTACTTGGATTGTTGTGGGTGTCGGGAAACCTATGAGAGCTTGAGAGCTGACTGGATTGGGAACCCAATTACACTCTGGAACTGTCCTTGTGGATTCATATCCCTGGCTCAAGGGTGACACTACTATTGAGATTTGAAGCAATGGTGTCTACGATTGGGTGGAACGTCCTTGGTCTGTATCCAGTCGGTGTCATATTTCATAAAGATAAGTGGTCTCTGTCGTGATATTCCTACCTATGTATGAATTTATTTTCCACTATGTAATTTAATTATCATCTACATGTGTATGAATGTATTTCTGTTGTGTATATTTAATTATCGTTTAACGTAATCTTGAAATTATGCATTCTTGTTGGATATTGTTGTGTATGTTGTTAAATTTGTTATATTATTCATCCTTAATGACTAAAGAAGGTATTAGGAAGAGAAAGAGTCTGAGGGTGGGCTTGCAGGTAGCGTACCCGACCTGTGGGTGGTTGCGTATGTTAAATTTTGGTATCAAAGATTCTGGTTGAAACACTGGGACTGTATGGTCCGGGTTTGTTGGTCAGAATCCCATGGTCGAGATCGAACTTCGATCGGGAAGTTGAAAATCTCAGGAGAAATCGCGTTGCAGAAGCTACGTAGGAGACAAAACATCATATAACCTCTATAAGGGTTTGAAGGATCGTGACCATTCCTTTTTAATTCGGGAGTGATCGCCATGGTAGGATCGGGAGATCCAGGATCATTGGATCAGAGGATAGGTAAAAAGGGGTCATCCGATAAAAAGGAAAGAAGGATAAGGTCACGACCATCGGATCCCATTGGAGAGAGAGATCAATGACCAATAGGCATTGTGGGGAACCGAGTTGCATGGGAGATAATTTCCCAAGGCGGTCCCACAATCCATACCATGGTTTCCCTAAGGGGTTACATGTCAGCATCAGAAGAATTACGGGGTGAAAAGTAGGTTACCCCAAACCACCGATGCATGCCCCCACAAATTGAAAGGCATGTAGTGATGTGACAGGTTAGATCTTGAACATCAAAACTCTGAATGGTCGAAGTGGTTGGGGACCGTCGATCCATAGGAGGACACATGTCAAACGATCATGTGCTCTGGGTGAAGGCACTCCGAGAAAGAGAGAGCAAGGAGAAGTTGAGTTTTGAAAATCCCGAAGCTCGATGATCCAGAAACCTGAAGTAAGAAATGACTATCGGATCGTCCAAATTAGATCCTGATCATCGATCGCCAAGAGGTTACGTGTCAAAATATTAGTAACTCCGGAGGAATCCGTTCGAGAGATTTCCAGTTGAGGTTTGAGAATCCTAAAGCATGGAGAGCCAGAGAGGTGGAGCAAACCTCAATCGTCCAATCATCTGAAAAGATCTCATCCATTTATCTGTCGAGAGCCATGCGTCACTAGATCCATGACTTAAGATAAAATCCAATGGGGCCAAACAAGTTTTAAAATTGAGATCTCCGAAGTCTGGAGCCCCGAAGAAATCATAGTCGTCAGATTGAGGAGGACACGTGGAGAAAATTTGTGGACTCCTGGTGAATACCTGAAGTGAATATTGGTCGTCCGATCCATGAGGACACATGGTGACAGATTGGCCAGTTCGGGAATTCGGAGTTCGGGATAATTGAAAGTGTGCTAGTTTGAAAACTTTCAAAGCCCCGAAGCCCAAAGAGTCGAAGTGATGAGGTATGATGACATCACCTGGGATGACATGGAAACATGGGATATGTGCCACATGCCAGTAATATTTGGGAATTTGGAACATTAAAAGGTCAATTAGAACATGACACGTGTCACCCGCCTGATTCGGCGACGTGTTTGATTCCATCGTTTCGCCACATGGCGATAGACCGTGCAGTCCGAAAGACTAGGCACTCTAGAAGGGAAAGGTTTGTTAAGTTGTGTGGGGTTGAAACTTCCTAAGGCCCGAAGGCCAGAGTATATATTGACCGTTGAATCCAGAGGACACGTGTTGAAGGATTGTTGACTTCAGGTGAAAGCACCTTCGAGAAAAAATGCAGGAGGGAATATTGAAAATTTCGAAGCCCAAAGTGCCGAAACAATTCATAGTCATTGATCTGTGGGAGGACGCCTGTTAGCAAATCAGCAACTCTAGGTAAAGGCATGTTGGGAGGAGTCAAGTGAGAAAAGTTGACACTCTCGAAGCATAGAGTCCCGAAGTGGATCTTGATCATTGATCGTGGGAGAGGATGATGATCGTTGATCTGGTCCTGGTTGAAATTCTTGAAGTCCCAAAGCTCTAGACAAGCACTTTTCAACTAAGTGCAGGTTCATGAACATGGTCTTATGCAGTTCGAGAGCTAAGGAAAGGAGGGCTAAGGGCATATTTGGTTGTCTCTGAGACAGAAAAGTGCTAAGGGATGATTTAGTCGTGGTTTCTAGTCATGATCACCTGGGGAGGTGGTTTGAAGGAAGCGCCTACACAGGGTGAAACTCTGTGTCATCCAAGGATAACAGGACACTGTTATTTTCGAAGAATGGGGGTATAATCTCCATGAACAAAAACAAGAAAGAGACCTGTAGCATGGTTTGGAAATTTTTTTTTTCCTATCATACGCATAATTCTAACAAAATGGTTGCTTGCACATTTTGTAGAATTAAGAGGCTTAAGTGCATCAGCTCAGGATGTGTATTGAGGAAATGGAAGAAGGCGAGGGAGCCTCCAGTCATGAAAAGGAGGTCGAAGGCCAGAATACCAGAGTTGGTAATGCAGAGACAGATTCCAATGGGCATAAGGGAAAAGGAGAGCAGGAAACATTAATAGAAATGGTAAGAATCTTGAAGATGGAAGTGCAGAGATACAAAGAAGACAACAAGAAACTAATGATAGAGCAAAGCCAAATAAATGCTCGAGTGTTTCAAATCTTAAATCAGTTACAAATGCAAACGAAGAAGGGATCAAACTCAAGACAATAGGAAGAAGGCAAGTGTCATGAAAGATGAGATGCTCGTGGAAGAACTGTTTATTCCAGGAGTGCTAGCAGAGATCATGAACACTACTCACCTCCTTACTCAGGAAGAAATTTTTATGCATCGGATGATCCCGTAAGAAGTCCAGAAGTGTCTCCTGTCAGACACCAAAGAAGGAAACAAGAGGTAGATTTTTTTCAGGGAGAGTTGAGGAAGCTCAAGCCACCTTCCTTCGATGGTGAAAGAGAAAGGGAAGATGATGTCGAAGCATGGTTTCTTGGGCTCCAAAGATATTTTTAGTTTCATAACTATTCATCAAACCTGGAAGCCAGGATTTCCACCTACCATTTACGCAGGAAATTTGCAGTGTGGTGGGACCAACTGAAACAAGTGGAGAATGTTGATAAAAGTAGGATCACTTAGAAACAATTCAAGAAGTACTTCCAGAAGGAGTACCTCTCAAAGCATTTCTATGAAAAGAAAATGTAGGATTTCTTTGAACTCAAGTTGGGAAGCATGACTATGGTAGAATATGAGAAAAAGTTCTTGGGACTGTTAAAGTATGTCAAGTTCATTGGTGATGAGAACGTGAAAATACAAAGATTTCTGAGTGGATTGCCAGCCTTCTATAAGGAAAATATCAAGTATGATGAACCCAGGACCTTGAACGAGGCCATCAGGAAGGCTAAATACCTATATAAGCAAGGCCAGGGAAGAGAATCCCTAAAGAAATCTTGGAAGGACAAGAAGAATGTGAAGTATGATCAGAGGAGGAAAGGATTCAAACCTCCCTTCAATAAGAATGAGAGAAATAGAGATCATCAAGATTAGTATGATAAAGGGTATTTCAAGAAGGAAGATTCCTTAGGGAAAAGGGGTAAGACCACCAATCCAATGTTGGAGATGCAAAGAAGATCACCTGTACAAGGATTTCCCACACAAAAAGGACAGAGTGAATATTGTGCACAACATCCAAGAGGCCACAACAGTCGAAGATATGGGAAAAATCTATGCAGCTTTAAATGATCGGCAAGTAGAGTACCATTCCAATATGATTGAGGTGGAAGGTAAGATCATAAATTAGCATGTTTCTATTTTGATTGATTTAGGAGAAATCCATTGTTACATTGATCCTAAGATAGTGGATAGATTGCATTTGGAGAAAAGTAAACTTGGAAAAGCAGGTTTGGTTCAGTTAGCCACTGGAACCAAAAGAAGAATCCATGATATGGTCATAGGTTGTTCCATAAGTCTTAATGGCATGAATTCTAGTATTGATCTAAATAACATACCATTGGGGTCTTATGATGTTCTGATTGGTATGGATTGGTTGGACAAGCATCATGCTGTCCTAGATTGTCATAACAAGACATTTACATGTCTTGATGGAAATGGAAAATAGAGCATTATGAAAGGAGTTCCCAGACCCATCTCTATAAGGGAGATTTCGGCCTTACAGCTGAAAATATGTTTTAGAAAAGGATGTCAACTGTATACAGCTCATGTGGAGGAGATAGTTGATACAAAGGGGCCAAGCCTTGAATATTTCTTGGTGCTACAAGAATTTGAATATGTATTCCAAGAAATACTCGGATTTCCACCAAGAAGGGAGATAGATTTCTCAATTGATTTAGTTCCAAGAGTTGCCTCGGTGTCGAAAACACCTTACAGAATGAGAACACCAGAGCTAAAAGAATTACAAATGCAGTTGGAGTAATTTTTGAAGAAAGGGTACATCCGTACAAGTGTTTCAACTTGGGGAGCACCAGTACTTTTTGTCGAAAATAAGGATGGAACCTTGAGGCTTTGTATTGACTTCCAACAACTGAACAAGTACACTATAAAGAACAAGTATCCGCTACCCTGAATTGATGACCTCTTTGATCAGCTAAGAGGAGAAAATATATTTTCAAAGATTGACCTGAGGGCAGGATACCATCAGGTAAGAAAGAAGGAAGAAGAAATTCGTAAGACAACCTTTAGGACCAGGTATGGGCATTATGAATTTGTAGTGGTGTTGTTTGGACTGACCAATGCACCAACTGTCTTCGTGTGCTTAATGAATGGCATATTCAGAAACTATATGGACAAATTTGTCATAATATTCCTGGATGACATACTTATCTATTCTAATTCTGAAGAGGAGAATGAACATCACTTGTGATTGGTGTTGCAGGTACTCAAAGAACATCAGTTGTATGCTAAGTTGAGTAACTTTTATTTTTATCAAAATCAGATCCATTACTTGGGACACATTATTTCAGAGCAGGGCATAGCAGTAGATCCAGAGAAGATCGAAGCCATTAGAGGATGGCCAACACCCATAAATGTGTCAGACATCAGATATTTTATGGGATTATCTGGCTACTACAAAAGGTTCACAATAGGGTTCTCTAAGATTGCTCATCCCATCACTTCTTTGCAAAAGAAGGGGGATAAATTTGAATGGACACTCAAGTGTGAAAATAATTTTAATCTAATGAAGGAATTACTTAGTAGTGCGCCTGTGTTAAATATTGCCAACCCAAATGAAAGTTTTGTGGTATGTACAAAATCTTGTAAGGAAGGACTTGGGGGAGTCCTCACACAAAATGGACATGTCATTGGATATGAGTCTAGAAAGCTTAAGGAGCATGAGAGGAACTATTCCACGCACAACTTGGAACTTGTTGCCATTGTTTATGCCTTGAGGATGTGGAGGCATTATCTCATGGGGAAGAAATTTGAATTTAGGATAGATCACATTGGCCTGAAGTATCTTTTTGAACAGCTGACCTTGAATGCCAGGAAAACAAGATGGCTAGAATTTTTAAGTGAATATGACTTCGATATCAAGCATATCAAGGGAAATGAAAATAAAGTTGTTGATGCACTTAGTAGAAGAGTGCATCTCATGCATGCTATTGTTGTTAGTATGCATCATTCAAACTTGAAAAGAAGAATTTTAGATGGTCTTGTTACAAATCAGAATTACCTATAGGTAAAGGAAAACTTACAGCAAGGAAATGTAGAGCAGAAAGTAAAGGAGTACGAGATAAAGGAAGATGGATTACTCATGCATAAAAATAGAATCTTTGTTCCTAGTTTTGGAGAACCGAGGAGTTTGGTTCTGAAGGAAATGCATGATGTTCCTTATGCTGGACATCCAGGTTACCAGAAAACAATTACAGCAGTAAGAAGCCAGTTCTTTTGGCCAAGAATGAAGAAGGATGTTGCTGATTACATCGCTCGATGTATGGAATTTCATAAGGTGAAGGCTTAGCATAGGCACACAGCAGGTTTTCTGCAACCATTGTCGATCCTAGAGAAGAAATGGGAAGTGATCACCATGGATTTCATCATAGGATTACCCAGAACAAATAAGCAACACAATTCAATCATGGTGGTAGTTGACAAATTAACAAAGGAGGATCATTTTGTGCCTATGAAGACAATGCATACATCAACTAATATTGCAGAGATTTTCATGAAGGAAATTGTTAGGTTGCATGGGATACCTAGGATAATCATCTCGGACAGAGATACAAAGTTTACCTCCAATTTTTGGAGGGGATTGTTTAAAGGATTTGGCACAAATCTAAACTTTAGCACAACATATCATCCCCAGAAAGAGGGCAAAAAGAGAGGGTCAATAGAATAATTGAAGACATGTTGAGAATGTATGTGATGGATAAGCCATCTAAGTGGGAAGATTACTTACACTTGAGTGAGTTTGCATATAACAATGGGTATCAAGCTTCATTGAAAATGAGCCCATTTGAAGCCTTGTATGGTAGGAAATGCAATACTCCAGTGAGCTGGGACAACCCAACAGATAGAGTGGTACTTGGGCTAGGGTTGCTCAAGGACATGGAAGACCAGGTGGGCAAGATTAAGAAGAATTTAAAGGTAGATCAGGATAGACAGAATTTTATGCATACAAGAATAGAATAGTTAGAGATTTTAAGGTAGGGGAGCATGTACTTTTGAAAGTGAATCCCAAGAAAAGATATTTGAAATTGGGTAGTTGTACAAAGCTGGCAGCCATTTTCTATGGTCCATTTGAAATATTGTACATAATAGGGCCAATTGCATACATGCTTACATTACCTATTTCCATGAATGTGCATAATGTATTTAATGTATCTTTACTAAATAAATATCTACATGATATTAACCATGTTATTGATTGGCATCTGATTCAGGTATATACAAAGGGAGACTTTCAGGTTCATCCAGTGTGGGTATTGGATAGAAAAGTCAAAATGCTCCGGAATCGAGTTATAGAACTGGTAAAAGTTCAGTGGACTTGCTACGGTCCTGAAGAAGCTACCTGGGAGCATGAAGATTCCATGCGGGCAGAGTACCTGCAGCTTTTTGAATAAATTTGAGATTTTGATCTCTCTTTTGTATATGCACTGAGGACAGTGCCAAAATAAGGGATAGGGGATGTAACACCCCAGGTTTTGAACCCCCATTTTAAATAATGTATTGTTACAATGCTGAGAGGCCAGAGTGCCCAAACAATTAATGAAGGGCTAGTATGACCAAGAAATGTAATGTTTTGATCATTAATAATAATAAACACGTCGTTGGTTGCTAGACAGATAAGGACTAGAGTTATAGGGGGCTATGATTCCACAAGAGAGGGAGATTGAGTGACTAAGTGTTATTCCTATTTTCTTATTTCCATTTTTGTCTAAGGGAGGGGATCGGTTATGTGACCTTTTTGGGAAAGGACAGGAGGTTCTTGTTCTCCCCACGAGGTTACTTAAACCCGCCTCTGGTCTCATGGGGGGTTTGGACTGATGACTTGTTCATTTATTTCCCATTCACCGACTCACTCTTCCCTCACACACTTCCATACACTCCCTGACCCATTCATCGACCCATCATCACCTGCGTCTTGGTTGGAAAAGCGAAAGGAAACAAATCTTCTAAAGAATTATCCACGAGGATAGTTTGTCGTAGTGGTCGTTGGTGTGATCCAACCATGACCTGGGGCCTGCATGTTTGAAATGCATTTTCTTGTGCCCTGTTTTGCTCACAACTATGAGTCCTGATACTTCCTGCATTGAGATTCTAGACCAGTTGTGTTGGAAGCCCTGGCAGGAAGGAGAAGGACTCCCGAGGGACTGCATGGCAGAGAAGGGTGGAGGTCCATTCTCTTGGGTGGAACAGGATGGGTAGAAGAGAGTTGGGTACTTGGATTGTTGTGGGTGTCGGGAAACTTGTGAGAGATTGAGAGATGACTGGTTTGGGAACCCAATTACACTCTGGAACCGTCCTTGTTGATTCATAGCCTTGGATCGGGGGTGACACTGTTGTTGATATTTGGAGCAATGGTGTCTATGGTTGGGTGGAATGTCCTTGATCTGCATACAGTCGGTGTCATCTTTCATAAAGATAAGTGCTATGTGTCATGATATTCCTACCTGTGTATGAATGTATTTTTTGTTGTGTAATTTAATTATCATATACATGTGTATGGATGTATTTCCGTTGTGTATATTTAATTAAACGTAATATTTAGATTATGCATGCTTGCTGGATATTTCCATGCATGTTCTGAAATATGTTATCTTATTCATCCTTAATGACTAAAGAAGGTGTCAGTAAGAGAAAGAGTCTGAGGGCGGGATTTCAAGTAGCGTACCTGGCCTCTGGGTGGTTGGGTATGTTACATTGATATGCCTCCTCTACTGTCATCATGAACATCATTTCGATTTCATCCTGAATCTCATATCTCAGGACATTTATGTACCTAGAAAATTTCTCTTCATCTCTCTCCCTTTGTCTAGTCCTGATGTTCAGCTTGTAAAAATATTATGTGTACTCTTTCACTATCATTCCCTTCTATCTCAGGTTCTGCATCCTCCTGAACAAATTTATCTAATAATCCTTGGGCATGAACTTATCCTTCAGCTTGGCTACCATCCTATCCCAACTCTTAATCTTTTTCTTACCTTTGCTTCGTCTATAAGCCTGTAGTTTGTCCCACCATAGTGTTGCATGTTATTTCAGTCTGGTGACAACATGTCTCGCCTTCTTTTCCTCAATGACATATTCATAATCAAAATACTTTTCCATGGACCTTATCCAGTCCAACAACTCTTCAACATCCAAATTTCCTTCATACATTGGGATGTCTATATTTTCTCTAGCTCCCAACTTCACAACAAATTTCAATAAGTGTTCTTCGACAAAATCTCCCCCTGTAGTTTCTTCAACATCTGTCTCTTCACTTTCTGCCTCACTGACATCTCCAACATTAGGTGTTCTCCTCTGTGTTGCTTCCATCGCTTCCAACCTTGCGCGCAGTTCTCTCATTTCCCTTTCAACAACTTGATTGGTTGCAGTTGGCTCCACGCATCTCCTCAGTGGAATTGTGTTGACTTGTTCTCACACACATAGTAAAAATTTGAGTTCTTTTAGGCTCTAATACCACTTGATGCAAACCCTCCATTTACTCTCCCTCTGGGTTGCTCGACCTCCCGGTCAAGAATTGATGAATATTTTCGAGTTGGATCAACTCCTCGGGACCTTGATGGTATCAAAATCAATCAAAAGTAAGCCATGTTATCACCCTCATGGTTTTCATGGTCATGATTTGATTGTGGTTGATTTTCTCATCGATCGATGGTCCACAGAAATTATAGGCTACCAACGTGCTCACTCTTTATTGGAGAACTATGTCCCTGCAATCTGAAAATTGCTCACCCAAACCTCCTTTAAATTGTGGTCGTTGATCCCCTGTCCCAATGAGATCAACGACGTTGGTAAATAGTGGGATGCGAACTAGCACATTCACTAATTTTTCCTCCTATCCCCACAATGATTCCTCACCATTGATTTTTTGTTCTCAAATCGACGGTTATCCATGGGTCGTGCCTTCTTAGCACCCTATTCCAAATCTCACACTAACAGGCGCTAGCTCCTTCTTCGCTTGTGACCTTGGGATGTGAACCAGGGCTTAACCTCCTGGCACTTTGCAACTTCAACACCTTCAGTCAGGACCATATCAATGGTCCATATCAACGGTCCTCATCCTCCTTCACGATCAACGATCGAGATCCACTTCGAGACTCTACGCTTCAGGAGTTTAACACTTTCAACCTCCGCTTTCCCCCAGAGTATTCCGTACTAAAGTTTTGGATCAGGCACCATGTGTCCAACTCAAATCAACGGCTCTAGTCCATATCGAGACTTCGACCTTCGAAAGTTTTAAATTCCCTGCTTACTTCCTCCCGGAATTATTTCTCCCAGAGTTCACAATCTTTCGATGCATGTACTCCCATAGATCGACAACTACGACTGAATTCGACTCTTCGGGCTTCGAGAGTTTCAAAATCCTATGCTTGCTTCTTCTCGAAGTACTTCCACCTGAATTACATGATCTGTCAACACGTATCTCCTACAAACCAACGACCTGGATCTACATTGTCTCTTCGACGATTTCATTTTCTCCTTGTCCACAAAACTTCTGAAGTACTTTCAGCCCAGAGTTGTGGATATTATGCCACATGTCCCTCTAGATGATGGATGGTCCCTGGCCTCTTCGGGACTTCGACGAATCCTCGCTCCTATGAAAATACTTAAGACTCATGCAATTTTCCCAAATCTAACGAAATGGAATGATCCCACTCCCTCCTGGATAGATCTTAGCCGATGACTCATGAAACCTTCAGAGAATCACTCCCTTTGAAGATTTATCCACGCTATCTCTCTTGACATTTAATTTTCAAACCCTTTGACTCCTCAGAGGGTTACTTCAACACTTATTTGAACCTCCAATATGTCCACTCCTTGCAACAAATTATTATGCAAGACTTAACTTCTTGCAAGCGACTGTGCACACCTTGAAGTAGTCTCTTTGCACTCTTTGCAATGGAAGTTTCATGCTATCTCTTTTGAGCTTCTGAGTCAAAACAAACTCCATAAATGCACTCCTTACAGACTGTATGCACACCTTGCATGAATTCAACAAAGAGAAACGATTTGAAACTTATCCCAATAATTCAAAATATCATATGCTCAATGACACAACTCATTCATTCATGAAAACATAAAATAACAGGGAAATTGTAAATAATAACAACACCATGCATTGGGTCAATATCCCTATGTTATATTCCTTCAAATGTAAATGGTTGCAGCCTGATAAAAACAACTTGAATTTAGTAACAAATATCTCCTACTCTGCAGCTAACCTTATTCAGGTATACAATGCATCTACTTATACAAAAGGTCCTCTCTGGTTTCCTCCAACTACCTACCTGATCGAAATTAAATTCAACAACTACTTAAGTCATATTTCATAAACGTCTGTGATAAACAATTTAAGGTGAATCTTCAGATCCATGCCAAAATAAAATATCTAAAGGACGATCTGATCTCTTTTGGATTTGAAACGATTGTTCAAACTCCTCCCATTAACTTCTTTGATTCATCTTTTACTCAGAAGTTCTCTGAGATATGCCATCTTTCAAAATTTAAAATTTTACTCACAAGGCACGCTAGGCATTGTGTTGTCATCGCATGTGAATTTGGCTAACAATGCTCCTGCATCACATACACATATTTCCAGTATTTGATTTTTTCATACGCATTTTGAGCCCTTTGGTACTTTTCCTTTAAGTTTTCTATCTTCATACCTAGCTTGAGTTTGTCTCCCTTGTTTTTATGTATTTCATTCAATAAACATAAGCACTCCTTCTATACACTTCTGGTTTCTTCATTTGTAGACCTATATTCTTGTTTGACCATTCCCAAGAAGGTATCTCCCTTTTGGATTTATTCTACAATCTTCTCCAAGAGTTTATTACCTTGCTGCAAATTTTGAACCATGTATTCTAGCTTCTCATTGTAGATTCTTACCTCCATGCGTCCTACTTGCAATCTTGTCATCTCTAGTGCATGTGTGTTCTTGAGCTACTCCATTTCCTCTAAATGATTAATCTTGAGAGATTGTATCTCTTCCTAATGTAATCTCCTATTTACAATAGCCCTTCTCTCAAACTCAACATCTAATTTATTTTTTTCGAGATATGATTCTTTCTATAGTTCTTCTTTATGCATTTTTTTGGTTGCACTAGCCTCCTTTTTTAATTCATCAGCAAATTTGTCTTTGATGGTGTTCACAGCTTCTTCAATCTCAACTACCGTGGCTCTAGATATGTCCAGTGATTCTCCTATCTCATATACCAACATGGAATTTGCACCTGCAAATGCATTTAGAGTTGATGCAGTCTGTGTTTCATTCTCCTTTGGGTCTGGGATTTCCTTCCATGTTATGCTCCTCTTGGAGGATTCCTTCTTAGGTGTAGATTATCCCCTCTTTCTTTTGTTTATTCTCCTCTAAATGGTCATATTTTTATGGATGTAATTATAATCTCCTACAACTACTACAACTTCATCTAGCCCTTGTTATTGAGATGTGTAAGAAATATTTACAGGGATAACTTTTATAGGAGTGAATTCTTCGATAAGGACAGTAACTATGCTAGCGTTGGGGTTTTCCACAACTCTATCCAATTCATCCTATTCTTTATTATTTTATAGCTTTGTATTTTCTCCTTCTTTCCCCTATGATTAAGCTCTACTATGTTTCTCCTCTTCTTCTTTCTTCCTTTTCTCTCTAGATTCAACTTCTAGTCTTAGTTTCTCTTCATCTTCACTTTTCTTTTTTTCAAGCTTAGCATCCTCTTCGGATTTTGTTTTTGTCTCAGTGTTATTTGTCTTTCCTTCAACATAATTATCAATGACTCAATCCTTATCTTTATTTGTATCTTTCTTGGCATGCTTCTTTTCTTTTGTTGATACCCATCTTCTGCTTCTATGGTTCTCTTTTCTTTGTCCTCAGCTTTCCATGTGTGTTCTCTTTCTTCAGCCTCCATCTTTTCCTTTTCCTTTTCCAGTAACATTTTGAAATTTTCTTTCACTATATACCTCTATTTATCTTTTTCATTTTGTATATTTTTCTTTGTTGATTCACTCTTCATCCTTTATAATACTTCTTCAAAAAAGAAATCCCCTTTGAAGAGGTCCTCTACAAATTTCACGTCATGAATGACTTGGTGTGTGAGATTGACTAATTTTAAATGGTCATGCACTATATTGTGTAGATTGTTCTCTTTAAGTCTCCCCGTGCACAAATATATCTCCCTTAGGGCTTCAACTTCCATCTCTACATGGGGTTTTTTCAACAGAGTATATCTTCCTACATGTAGTGGGAAATTTGGCTAGTGTTTCTTGGTTTTATCTGATAGATAGACTGTAATCCATTTCTCCATTGTTTGGCATGTAATTTACCTAGCCAACAAATTTTTGGGCACATACTTGGTTAATAAATTGGCATCCCAATGCTTCCATATACCGAGATATAGGTATAATATTTTCTCACATACTAGTCCCCTATCTCTTTTAGGTTTGTGATGGCCCCTTGAGATATCTTGTGTGGGTACATCCCAAATATCAACTTGTGTAGAGGGGATAGGAAATATTCATAGATACTATAAAAAAAATCTTTATAATTTATGTCCCACAATTTCGAACAACAAATGTGGATTGGAGGATGACTTGGAGTCCAACTCCATTCGAAAGAAGGGAAATGGTGTGCAAAGAAGATTGGATCAATCAAATATACTAACATATAAAAAACCATGTCTTTTTATATCTTGAGCTTCTTTGGCTCTGTTAAAAATGTTGTAGGTTAGGATGGTTTCCCAATTGAACAAATGTCTAGTCTTCACCACTGTATACGCCATCATAAACCATTCCATGCTAAATTGTGTGTTGGTTTATTCACCATATAGTATGCAGATCATTGTATTAAGCATCATGTATAGTATCTTCAAGTATTGCATCAGGATGTACCTTTCTCCCTCTTTAATTTGTCTCACCTCACTGGTGTACCAATCTTTCACTAGAAATTTGAAGTCTATACTATCAACCCTAAACTTCTCCAAAAAGGATTCATTTAATGATATTGTAGGTTCATGGGTTTGATATCTTATTCTAATGTCTTTGGGATTCAAGGAAGTAATTGGGACTTTGGACTCATTGATGTTGGTGGTCATCTCTTTTTGGAGGTGGGTAAATCACCACAATAAAACTTTGTTGTAGGGGAATAACATCAGGTGAGCTTCCACGGTGTGAATGTCACTTCTTCCAATATTTTGATATTCATATATATCTTCATCGTCATATGGATAATTGACGGGTTCCTAAAATGGCATACTAGCAACACTCATCTATACTTTTTTTCTAAACATTTCATGTCTATCACTTTTATTTTTGATACTTCCATTATCTAGTTCTCCTCATTTGTCACCAAAGGTATGAGTCCTACCCCATACACCATTATTATGTCATTTTTACACAATTATTAGGAAGGAACACATTACTATCAATCACTAACATTGCAACACAGGAATCTAGCAGTTGCAACACTCCAAGTAGTGGAAACACCTATCTGTTTCAACTTGAAGATGATATAGTTTTGAGAGTGAAAAAACATGTTGCGATTCTGGTGAAAAACCCAATTTCTACAACTCAAGGTGCATCTGCGATTGTTGTAATTCCAGACAAAACAATTATAACCAAAAGCATGATTTTCATGCTGTGACTTCATAAATAGCTCACAATCCCATCGGTCAAGGTTGTAGTTGGAAATTGGGAGCTGACAGTTGAGAACCAATCTCCATGAGAGAAAGCAACAAAAGACAAATATGTGACTAGAAGAATTGGTTACCTATCGAGTAAGCATACATATGCAATTGAAATAATCAATGTAACCAAATGAATATCTAGATTCTCACGGATTTCCATCCACTAATTATATGATTTTAGAGCCATATTCACTTTGTATAAAATCCTCAGCTCCATAAGAGCTAGAGGAGGAAATTATTTGGGCAATTACATTTTTCTATTGTAACTTTTAACTTACGACGATATAAATCTGGTTTCATCTGTCTACTTGCATGTTGATTTATTGGTTGATCAAGTGATTCTGGTTACTTAATCCAATAGCTCTCCTAAAGCGGTAGTCCCCCCTCCTTAGTCAGGTACTTCCTGTAACAATGTGTTAGAATTAGCATTTTACTTCTGTTCAATTATTTTATTGTGTAACTTCTTTCAATTGTTATGATACAAGGTCCGTAAATTTATTCACATGTGTATGTTTTTTGGTTTATGGTTTCTCTAGAATCATAGTGTGATTCTCGTATTTCCAAATTATCTTTCAGTCTGTTGTCATTTCTAGTATACATAACAGTGTTACCATTTATGAGTGGCTTGGTTTTCTAATTTAACATTTTACAACGTCACAATTGATCTGCTCTTTTCATAGCTACAATTTGTGTCTCTTCAATTTTCGGTTATAATAGAACTCAATTGTTATGATTCACATTGTTGTAACTCAGTTATATTTCTTTTTGTGTTTCAACTCACGTTTCTACAACTTCCCTTGCAATTTCATTTAGTCTGTTTCTTGTATGATTCTCTTTAGGTTTAGTCTCTACAATTTTGGATTGACATTATTGGATTAATATTGAATGAATGAACACTTAATCTTTGTGACAACACAAGGCCTTCATTATACTCAAGCAAGCCACCAATAGACCATAAGCTTCATTTCTACAAAGTGATTTTGATTCCTGCAATTTTGATTTCAATTTCCGCAAGAGTGATTTTAATTATTGAAAGTGTGATTTTAATTTTTGCGAGAGTGATTTTAATTCTTGCAAGTGTGATTTTAATTTTTGCAAGAGTGATTTCAATTCGTGCAAGAGTGATTTCAATTTCTGCAAGTGTGATCTTAATTTTCTGCAAGTGTGATTTCAATTCTCTCAAGTGTGATTTAATTTATCTATAGAATCTTAGACCTTAGCATAGGTTGGTGGCTTAATTAAGTATTACGAGTCTTTGAATTGTGACATTAAAGTGCTACAACACCACAGTAAAAACACTACTCTTCTTGCATAGATTGTGCACGATAGTTTGTAAGTTCCATACAAGTTCTGAATTGATAATTAAATGTACAACTCTTCATTTTCTTACTAAGTTAATTATAAATTAATTGAAAGGTCCATCAATAATATTTCTTCTTGAAAACACGATAGATTTTATGATATCTTGGGGAGTTTTCTCTCTCATCACAGAAATTGGTGTTTGCAACTGTTATAGAGTACATGATGATGATAGGTGCAAGCCCAACAACTAATAGGTTCTTTTTTCCCCTGGTCTATGTGTGAGACATCTTATCATGTGGGTATAATATCTCCTTTAGGCTCTAGAGGAACTTGAATTTATCCAACTACCATAGTATGAGCACTTACACTTTCATAGGTTTTTTAGAGGTAAAGGATGTTTCGATTGTGTCTTAACAAAAGTGTTATATTTAACATTTTACCTAAAGCCTATGAAATAAATTCTTAGTGTGCTACAACATCGGCTTGGTCAAAATCATATGACCTCCATTAATTATTTGAAAAAAGATTTATGCTTGTTATTGTTGGTCTGTGGTCAGAGGTATGGGGTATATTGTGGAAACTTTCTCTGATCATGTCGTCATCAGGAGGATTGATGGGGAAAATTATTTTGAAACATGTAGAAGAGTCATAGTATTCCGACGACAATATTTTTCTAGAATCTTGATTTATTCATTGAGTGTTGTGTCGACAATAAGGGAGGGTCATGTAATGCATTCAATTAATAAAAACCTTATACGTTAATTTTCTATCAGGAGAATTTCTATGGATTATTCAGAGATGTCGAACTCTCTCGACAATGATTACTTTTAAAACATTCATTTTCCCTTGAGAAACATGTTAAGGGAGGTAGGTAACCCATTCAATTGATAAGGTCTTCAATTGTTCATTTATTTGTATATCCCATGTTAACTACTATCTCACCAATGAATTTACTTTACTTGTTTGAATGAGTATGCATATGTCAAAAGGCCACATGGAGGATCAATTGGGATGAGGTAATATATCATATGAAGGAGATGAACAACATGTACCGACAAGGTGGCTTCCCAACGATACATCTTGGGTACTTTGTTGATAATGTAGATGAAAACCTTTGTTGCATTCTCCAATGACAAGGTGGTATGCTTAAGAAAAGGTGTGCCAAAGAAATAAGGCCTCATAGAATGTATAATGTGTAGTAAATATTTGTGATTAATTGAATTACAATGAAAAATTGTTGTAGAGGGCCACCTTCCACGTCATACAGTCATTGGTTCTTAAAATCTTGAAGGACTAATCTCCTTCTAAATTGTATGCACAAAAGATATGTCATGTTGTATTTTTGTGTACGCGATCATCATTGGAAGATTTATCGAGAGGGGGAATCAACAAATATGTATGAATTTCATGCTATCCACCTCGATGACAAAAATGGGAGGGGATTGAAAAGTGTGCATTGATTAAAATCATGTATAGAATACATGAGATATAGGGTGAGGGGTCCACCTATATATGATTACAACAATTGTTTTACGAAGCATTCGAAGTCTAGTCTTTTCTTGACACATGTGCATGAAATACATAATGATTGGAAAAGACATATGTACCTTGCGTTGAATGGAGTATTGTCGTCAAGAGAAGTGGTTGGGAAAATCATGCATGCTAAGTGTGTTTCCCCAATGATATCGTTGAGATAGTGTCATCACTGGAAAAAGAAGTTAGGAGATATAAATAGTGTGATTCCATAGATGAAGGCCTAATGACGCTTAAACAAGGGTCATATAGGTCAGGAATTGAGCACATTCCTACAAATGGGACTCACAAGAAGGGGATTAATTTTTCGATTGGATATGGAGGGGAAGCAATGATCAATCTAATCTAAAGGACCGTTGTCTTGGTCACTATTTCCTTGGACAAACTTCGAATATTATGTACAAAATGTAGTCTTATGAATGAATAACTAGTTAGATTACTAGTGATAAGTACCTTGCTAAAATTTTAGTAGGTGGGTGGCCACTAAAACCCTCTAAGATAAATAATTTTAGTGGGTTGTTGTGAATGTCACGACACTATGCTAGAGGAAGGTTTGACTAACCTTTCCATTGTATACACCAATATGATAATACCAACATTGAGGAAGGATCAACCGAACCTCCTCCATGGTCATTATCCATGAGAATTCTATGTTGGAGGAAGGGTTGGCCAAGAAATAGTGCAATCATTTTTCTATTCACAAAGCCATTAGTACCAAACAAATTGATTAGGTTCTAAATACAAGGATGAAAGAGTTACCTTTTTTTAATTTGGCACTTGATGTACATCAAATAATCTCCATATAGAATATCCATGTTATAAGATCATTTCCATCAAATTTACTCATATCAATCTTGGGAATGAAGTAGTTCCTTTGTGCTAAGTTGAACCCAAGATTATGAAAACCTTGGAGTGATGAATAATCATGATTATAGGATTCAATCTTTATGTTCTCCACATTTGTTAAAATATTCTCCATATGTGACTGGTGTTCAAAAATTTTGTTCTCCTTATTTTCATGATTTCCTTGTGTCCCAATATCACCTTTATGTATCCTCTCATCTAGGATATGTAAGATCATGTCTGCCATGGAATTTCGTAAGTATTCCATCTTTTGATCCCTATAATTTTGTAATTGTTCCATCTTTTGATCAATAGAATTTTGTAATTGTTCCATATTTTGATCCATTTCCCCTTTAAGTAATTCTTGTAAAAATGTGAAATCAACCCTTTTCAACATAGTATCACCCATTTCACTAAATTGGTTCCTCAATAGGGATACTTGGTTCCCTAAGTCTTCAATTTCAGGTGTCGTGTGTGAGTTCTCTGGAGGATTAGTAGGAACATAAATTTCTTAAAAATCATTTTCCATGTGGTAAAATAATCATAATCATGTTTTCTCTCTTTATCACAATTTTTGAATCACCAAAAACAGATATTTCAATCAAAAGTTATTCTAATATCAAGTTAAAATACCTTCAAAAATCCTAGTTTGTATTGTCTTGTTGGGCAACCTTTCTCTTGAAATATCTCTAAAATGTCATCCTCTCTGAGACTCAAATTTTGATATTATTGGAATGATATGTCTTCTATGCACTGCCATAGGTTTAACCAAATCCAATGTGCCAAGATATTTAGTTATGACTACTTTCCTAAAACTTGTTGTTTTTGTCCCTTTCAAAAGAGTGAATTTGTACAACCTTCCACATGTCTAATTTTTCTAATCTACCTATAAAACTTTGAGATAAAATAATATAATCTATTTTCTTTCCAATGGAAATGGTGGCACTCAATTTGGACTTTTCTGTATTTAGATATGATGAATAAGCACTCCTCCTTTTCCCCTTATGTTGTATGGGAAATATGGATATTGTAGAATGTTTCAATCTTCAAGGACTACTATCACACAATGTTTTAATGGTGATTATAGAGGAATTTTTAACCAGTGAACAAAATTCAATTCTTATGAGGGATTTTCCTGGAACCATAGGTTTACCTTAACATGGTGCTCAAATGTGTAGTTGCATCTAGAAGGATTGTATCAAATGATCTTATGACCCATGCACACATAAGTGGATAAAATACCAACTATATGTCTTTAGAATTGTTATTCCAATGCATAATCTCAAACATATATGTATGTAAATTCTGAATATATATATTTTAAAGAAAAATATATTGTTTTCTATTTTTTATGCAANTATATATATATATATATATATATATATATATATATATATATAATCTATTTTTAAGGTCACGGCTAAGACACACCAAATTGGTGTATGAGACCCCCTTGTTTGTGGGAAAAGGGATCCCCTCTGCCCAACGATTTGACTGGTAAAGTCTACAGAGGTATACATACCCTACCCCCCTCTGGATTTGAACTTATGACCTCTTAAGAGGAAACACATGTTCTTAACCATTAGGCCCACTCAAGCTATATATATGAAATTTACGTGTCGTTTGTTTATGTTTTAACACTATATGGAAAATAAATTATCTGATGCATAAGTATATACCAAGACCAAAAATGATTGATTATGTTAAGACCCTCAACCTGGTATAAACACTTAACCTCATAAATTCAGAGCTTCATGGGGCTTTCTTTCTTTCTTCACATACACACATAAAAAATATATATATTTTTTTTCAATAAATTCCATAATTTAGGTACTAAATTGATGTCTTAACGAGAACATATGCATTGTTTGTTAGAGAAAAATTAAAATATCATTGTTAAAAGAACACATTTTTTCATTAATTATATATATGTGTGTGTGTGTGTGCGTGTGTCTTTTGTTTGTGTTTTAACACTATAGGGAAAATAAATTATCTGATACATAAGTATATACCAATACCAAAAATGATTAATTATGATAAGACCCTCAACCTGGTATTAACACTTAACCTCATAAATTTAGGGCTTCTTGGGACCTTCTTTCTTTCTTCACACACACACACACACACACACACACACACACACACACACACACACACACACATATATATATATATTTCAATAAATTCCATAATTTAGGTACTAAATTGTGTAACGACCCCTTCGTTATGCCTATGAATAGCGAAGTACAATAGGAATTTTTTTCTTTTTTCTTTTTAACAAATAAGAAATTAACAACATCACCTAATTCATATCAATGCAAAAACACATGACATCATAACTAAAGTGACATATGATCAAAATATAAACAAACTCTACAATATCATTGCGGAACGAAATTGCAAACTATAATGCCAACCAATCTCATCATATTATCACCAATAACATTAATTTGCCGAAAGTAAAAATGCATTATACTTTACCAGTTGAAATCATACCGTTTCCTTTCGCTTTCCTCGGACGACGTCCGACGCTCCATGCCGCGTCCCGCTTTCCGACCATAGAAAGCTCACCGGTACCTCCCAGCCAATGCTAGGGGTACTCTTCTTCCCCCTTAGCCCCCCGAGCCGCAAAGGGGCCACACAAGAACCAAAGATAGAATAGCGTCTCAGCTCGCCTCAACGGCTGAGCTACCACTCCAACACAGTTGAGATATACCCAACTCCTCACAAGCAACCCGTCAAGCCACAACTTGGCAGCATAACGTTACGCTAACCGTTCCTCCCCTTCTTCCTTCCTTTCCCCTCCTTTTATAGAATTTTGAGACTGACCTAATTCATAAATCATTAATTAATTAATTTTTAATGACTAACCCTCTAACAG
>ML784447.1:0-16365 GCA_009831015.1 Picea engelmannii
ATGCAAAAGAGAAACCCCAAAAGAAGTACGATGATCAAGCCTTCACAACAAGATTCAAGAACTTCAGGAACAAAAGGAAGTTTGGTTCAAGAAGGAAGCCAAATCAAGAGAAAGACATTTCAAAAGTACAATGCTTCAACTGTAAAAAGTACAATCACTACAAGAATCAATGTCTCAAACTAAAGAAAAGGAAAGAGAAACATGAAGAAATGATTTCCGAAGAAAAGGAACCTACAAAACTAAGCAGGATGGAAGAGACTTCTTCTTCAAAAAAGGTAACAACACTCTTCTTATTTCTTGTACATATCTTGTTTGCATCGTCTCTGTACATATCTTGTATATCTATCTCTTAGAAAGATAAAATGTTCCAAGAAGAACTATATCCATGGAAGAACAAACAAAATAAGGATTACTATACAAGAAAAGATGAAATATATCTATTACAAGATAAGCCAAAATCAGAATCAATCTTGAAGAGACTTAGAAGAAGCAAAGACAGAAAGAAGTCAACAATCGAGAAGAAATTAAAGAAAGACTTATGATGTTTTGAAGAAGACAATAAGACAGAAGCATGGAATCTGTCAGACAAGAGAGCAAATTATATATTGCAGAAGACAATAAGGATGCAGATGGAAGCGTGGACTCTATTAGACAAGAGAACAAATTATATATTGCAGAAGACAATAAGGATGCAGATGGAAGCATGGACTCTGTCATATGGAGGGAGACGATTATATGCACTCTTACATGAAGAAAGGGTTAGGAGGGAGCTAATCCTATGATCCATTGAATATGATGAAATATATATATCCTTGGTAGCAACCATGAAAGTCAGTACGTGTTCAGTTCAACTACAGAAGAGGACTTCTTCGAAGAGAAGCCTTAAAGTATTCTTGGTTGTCCATCCAGATCTGTGATCCTATGATGAAAGGAAGAAGTGGAATATCTAGGGCATGGAATCTATAAGAAACTCCATGGACCCAAGAGCTAAAGAAAAACATGAAGAAGAACATGAAGATTCCAAGAAAGAAAGAGGAACCAAAACAACTAGTCATTGTATTAAAAATCACAAGATTACCAACCTGATATGAACTCACTAAAAGCAATCAAAGTAGAAGAACTGAAAGTCATGATGAAGAACAATGTATGGAAGACTTATGAAAAAAATCATTGCGAGATCCAAAACTAGAGGTTCTCCCAGATGGAGGGAGAAGACTATGATAATTACTTGTTCCAGTAAACTAGACTTATCTCTACTTAAGTCATTATATCATGCACAACAACGATGAGTTGGAGTTCTACATCATATGAATACAAAGAATGTTCTCCCAAGAAATTGAATAAAGAACGTATTCATATGAATACAAAGAATGTTCTCCCAAGAAATTGAATAAAGAACGTATGAAGAGCAACTTCAAGACTTTGAGGCATACCAGAAAGAGACTCCTATAAGCAGATAGAAGAAGATAACATGGTGAAGAACCTCCAGTGCACAACAGAAGCGTGGTGAATATTTCCTATAACATCAATATGTCTACTCAGTAGACTAGATCTCATGATGACAGAAGAAGTGCCACATAAATATGTTCCATCTTTCCAACTATGATATACTCTATTGTTCAGATCTACATGAAGCCTTCACAGTGTTCTAGACTAAAGTACCTTTTAAATCAGGCATTACATTATCATGATGAAATCCAGAAAGGAGAAAATGATTCTCCAATACATATCTCCACAGATGAGCAGATAAGCAGACATTTTGGTAAAGCTCCTATCCAAGATGAAAGAGATTGCGTACTCAAGCTAGAGCTCGTGGAAACAACTTCCCTCTTATTGAAAAAGGAAGAAATGACTCTCCAAGTTAGGAGGGAACACCGAAAACATTATTGAAGACATTCATCCTTAAATTTGAAAAATAGTCCATTTTGGATAGATGCTTTCCTTCTTGGAAAGTGGATTGAGATTTCTGACGGACAATGACTTTCCATTGTGGTTAACATGGGAAGTAGTCTGATTGTTGATGTATCATAGACAACGACTTCCCATTGTGGTTAACATGGGGAGTGGTCTAGGGCAGTCTCTCTTCTTGAGGGTTACTCAAGAAGACTAGCCCGCCTCGCTAGACATCGATTTCTCATTGTGGTTAACATGAGGAATGGTCCGTTTTGGAGGTTGATATAGGACATTATTTTCCTCTTGTGGTTAATGGAGGAAATGGTCCGGACAGTCATTCCTTAGGGTTTACACATTCTCTCCAGGGTGCACTTTGATTAGTGTAGGAGGAATGGCCCAGGGTGGGGAATGGTCCAGGCTCAGCAATCAGGGACAAACATTCCTTAGGGTTATACATTCTCTCCAGGGCACACTTTGATTAGTGTAGGAGGAATGGACTAGGGTGGGGAATGGTCCATAACAAACATTCATTAGGGTTTATACATTCTCTCCAGGGCGCACTTTGATTAGTGTAGGAGGAATGGCCCAAGGTGAGGAATGGTCCAGACTCAAACATTCCTTAGGGTTTATACATTCTGTCCAAGGTGCACTTTGATTAGTGTAGGAAGAATGGCCTAGGGTGAGGAATGGTCCATGCTCATAAATCATAAGCAATCCTTCTTCCTTGTTTGAGAATAATAGGGTAGATAGCCCATTGCCGATGAGGGCAGATATTCTTTCAAATCTCACAAACATGAGTGAAAGATTGGCCCAGATGATTCAATTTATTTTTAACAATATTTTCTGTGCAGGATGGCATCATATGATTTTATGGAGACTACCTATCTCCAGACAGTAGAGATATACTACTGTGGTGGATATTTTCCAATATTTTGAGGCATATATTCTTTAAGATCTCATAGATGTGAGTGAAAGATTCGCCCAGACAAATCAGTTTATATCATAACATTGTTTCTGTGCAGGTTGCTATCAGATGTTTGTTACGAAGACAATAGATATAGACTACTGTGGTGGATATGTTCCATTGTTCGTGAGGCAAATATTCTTTCAGAGCTCACAGATGTGAGTGAAATATTGGCCCAAATAATTCAATATATATCATAACATTGTTTCTATGCAGGTTGCTATTAGATGTTTGTTATGAAGACTGTATGACAGTAGACGAGGACTACTGTGGTGGATATGTTCCACTATTCACAACCTTACGTTGCTGATCAAGTACTTGTGTGTTACTTGGTGTGGTAGTGAACCACTGGATTGTAGTTATGTACTACTATGGATAGACACAGTTGTGTTCTATTTTTGTTCTAACTGCCTTGAAGATTATCAACAGTTTATTGGAAATAATCACCATCCAAACGAATGATGAACAAAGATTTTCCAGATAGAAATTGGTTCAGAGAATTTACTCCTCTAGATTATAAGAGTGGCTCTTGTATCACTCTATGGTGAGAGTGACTTATCCAACATCATGTCTAATTACTTAGATGAAGTATGGTTTCGAGAGATGATGCAGCTGATGGTGATGGTGATGCTCATGATCTAGTCATGAAATAGTCTAGATGACCATATTGATGTTATCGGGTAAATGGTATGTTTTGTGCTCAAGTCCATTACCTGTAAATACCTCCCTAGATAGGAGGGAGTGTTAATATTATGGTAGCTATGGGAGGTATTTACCTCCACGTGTCAACCTGACGAGAATAGAAGACTCCAGAAAGCAAGAGAAAACCCTAATGAGTTGGATAAATACCCTAGAATTCTTGTCGGCTCAAGAAGATAATTTATATTAGGTTATTAGCTTCCAAGAGAAGAAGTCAGCTAGAAATAATAATAATATACTGAACAGACACATATCTAGAAGGAGAAGTCGGCCCCAAAAAATCTGGCAGAACCAATATAAATACAGGGCGCCAGTTCTCATTTGACAACATCTCAGAATTGCAGTTCCCAGTTTGGTGCGCACTGTAGTTCCTAGTTTGGTGCGCATGTGTGGAGAGAGCTGTAGGTGCAACTGCAGCAGCAGAAAGTTTTCAGTATTGGCTTGACTATCTCTTGGCTAGGGTTTGGACTATCTGATCAACTCTTTTTGATGCGTCATCCTTGGGGAAAGGTGCGCTACCCCTTTGTTTGACTATCTAGCCTAGGGTTTGCTTTCGGAGTAATTCTCAGTCAAGGTTAAGGTGCTCAGAGGGTGGCTTCGACCTATGGTTGGGTGACGAGGGTATTGTCAATGGTAAAATGAGCACACCATCTTCTATATTCTAACAATATTGTGAGGTCTCCAAAGCCTTCATAATTTATATACCAGGTCACCGTCACATTGAGATCAACAGGGATGTGACCTTTAATGAAGATGCAGCGCTCAAGAAATCAAGAAGATGCCATCTTGAAGAAGTATATGAAGAGGAAACCGTAATCCCCAAAATTGTATAATCAGTGAGGGAGGTTCCCAGAGCTGCAGAACCAGTGAGGGAAGTCGTAACTTCCCTTGATGAGGAAATTATAGAAGACCATGATATAATAGAAGTTCAAGAACCTCCTCAGATGATGATCCTGCATAAAAGAAAGGCATCTTGGGCTAGAGATCTTATTCAATATGGAGAGAAGTATGGTGTTCCCGAAGGAACCACGAGACAGGTGAAAAGACCAAATCCATTCTCCAATTATACAACTTTGATGTGTGATCTCCTAGAGGAGGAGCCTACCTGCTTTGAAGAAGCCATTCAGAGGAAAGAATGGGCAGATGCCATGAAAGAGGAATACAAATCCATAATAAAGAATGATGTATGGGAAATAGTTCCTAGAATGAAGAGTAAGGACGTGGTATCCTCCAAATGGCTCTTCAAAATAAAACATCCTGCTGATGGAAGTATTGAGAAGTATAAAGCAAGATTTGTTGCTCGTGGCTTTTCTAAAAAAAAAAGAAGGCATTGACTATGAAGAGACATTCGCTCCTGTAGCCAGATACACTTCGATCAGAACCATCATATCTCTTGCAGCTAAAATGAAGTGGAAGTTACACCAGATGGACGTAAAGACATCCTTCCTAAATGGTATCATCGAAGAGGAAGTGTATATAGAGCAACCTCAATGATTTGAAGTTGAAGACAAGAAGTCTCATGTCTGCAAATTGAAGAAAGCCTTATACGAATTGAAGCAAGCCCCTAGAGCTTGGTATGGCCGTATAGACATTTTTCTGATGAGATTAGGCTTTACCAAGAGTAAAGAAGATTCTAAACTCTACTTCAAGGTTATGAACGATGAGCCAGTGATACTATTGCTATATGTGGATGACTTATTCTTAACTAGAGAAGAAAATCTCATCACCGAATGTAAGAAGAGACTCGCTTCAGAATTTGAGATGAAATACCTTGGCCTAATGAATTATTTCTTAGGTCTTGAGGTATGGCAGAGTTCGGAGAAAATCTTCCTTAATCAAGGGAAGTATGCAGTCAAAATATTGAAGAGATTCGGCATGTTGAAGTGAAAGTCCATGAATACACCCATGGAAGCGAAGCTGAAGCTGTTGGTTGATACTTCATCAGAATTGATTGATGCCACGCTGTATAGACAGATTATTGGATCGTTGATGTACCTGACATACACCAGACCAGATATTTGTTTTGTCGTGAACACCTTTAGTCAGTTTCTGGTAGAACCCATACATGTTCACCTAGTGGCTGCAAAACATGTGATGAGGTACCTTAAGGGTACATGAGATTATGGTCTTAGTTATGATGGAGATCATGATTTCAAATTGAGTGGGTACACTGATTCAGATTGGGTAGTAAGTGTTTCTAACAGGAAAATCACTTCAAGATGCTGTTTCAGTTTGGGATCAATCATGATCTCATGGCAGAGTAGGAAGCAATCCAACGTTGCTATCAACACAACAAAAGCATAATACATTGCTGCATGTTCTGCTAGCTGCGAAGCTATATGGATTTGAAAGTTGTTGACCGGTCTATTTGACCTAGAGATGGAAGCAACCATGATCCTATGTGACAACTAGAGCTGCATAAAGATGACAAAGAATCATGTATACCATGATAAATCAAAGCACATAGATATCCGATATCCTTACATCCGTGACATGGTGCAGAGAGGAGCCATAAAGCTCCAGTATGTTAGCACAAATGAACAAGTTTATGATGTGTTGACCAAGCCTCTATCTCGTGTAAAGTTTGAGCACTTTCCAGATAAGCTTGGTATAGTTCGAAAGGACCTTCCTCGAAAGGGGGAATAGTTGCTGTGATGAGAAATATCTTGCTTCTATCTTCATTGCTATGACGTAAAGAAAGATGATGAGATGAGACTAGTACTGTGCTTCTGGCTTGACAATTGTGACATAAATCCAGTCTAGTATCTTGCTTCCAACCTGATGGTTGTGACGTAAAGCAAGATAATGAGATGAGACTAGTACTGTGCTTCTGGCTTGACAACTGTGACGTAAAGCCAGTCTAGTATCTTGCTTCCAACCTGATGGTTGTGATGTAAAGAAATACGATGAGATGAGACTAGTACTGTGCTTCCGGCTTGACAGCTGTGACATAAAGCCAGTCTAGTATCTTGCTTCCAACCTAATGGTTGTGATGTAAAGCAAGACGATGAGATGAGACTAGTACTGTGCTTCCGGCTTGACAACTGTGACGTAAATCCAGTCTAGTATCTTGCTTCCAACCTGATGGTTGTGACATAAAGCTAGACGATGAGATGAGACTAGTACTATGCTTTTGGCTTGACAACTGTGACATAAATCCAGTCTAGTATCTTGCTTCCAACCTGATGGTTGTGACATAAAGCAAGACAATGAGATGAGACTAGTACTGTGCTCCCAGCTTGATAAATGTGACATAAAGACAGTCTAGTATCTTGCTTCCAGCTTGATTGTTGTGAGGTAAAGAAAGATGAGTACCTTGCTTCCATATTGATTGCTATGATGTAAAGCAAGATGAGTACTGTGCTTCCAGCTTGAGAGCTATGACATAAAGCCAGTCCTTTATTATGATGATGAGCCAACCTCGTGCCATGATGATGATGTATTAGTTTTATAGTAATCCATATTGATGTAGATGATGATTGCATTCCTTTGAGAATGACGATGATGCCGATGAAGAAAACTTTCAATGATTTATAGATACGCCAGTCAGTGTTCCAAGATGATATTGATGATGCTATCCTCTTGATGCTGTTGATGATAAAGGCCTCTCTCTCATCTGATGCTAATGTAGAATGCCCTTCTTGTTAAGGGGGAGTGTTGAAATAATGTAATTGCAAAGTGTATTCTGATTATTATTGATATATTATTCATTGGATCAATCCCCATTGTGGATTGATCATGTCGGCTATTGTAAAAGACCAAATCCCCTTTTGCGGATTGGTCATAATGTAATTGTAATAGGCAAAAGAAGAAGTCGGCCCCAGAATATATCTAAGAGGCCCCAAAATATAATAAAGGTGGTTATAACCACCCAGAAGAAGAAGTCGGCCCTGCCAGTGAAAGTACACTTCCACACGTGCTAGATTTGTATAAATAAGAAGGTTAGCGCCTCACTTAGACACACACTCACTTGTTCATTTGAGAGAAAAGTTTTGGAGCTGTAGTTGGAGAAGAGAGAGAGAGAGAGAGAGAGAGAGAGAGAGAGAGAGAGAGAGAGAGAGAGAGACATCTTTGGGAGAGGAATTTCTGTATTTGTTTGAGTTATTTCTTGGAATTATATTGGCTATCTATAATAAGGAGGTTTTGCTGAGTTTTCTTCCCCTAGAGGGTTTCCCAGGATAAATGATGTGTCTCTTGTGATTGTGTATTTCTCAGTGATCTTGTCTTATGTTGTTGTTATCTATTGAAATGAAAATAACTATAATAATGGCTTAAACATTAACAATTTCAACTGAAGGGGAGCGCTCTTCTATGGTGGAAGACACTCCTGCCACAATTGAACATGGCCGTCGAAGACATGTCATTGGAACTATTCGAGGAATGGTTTCGAGAGAGGTACCTATTAGAGGAATTCATTGAGTGCCAGGTCAATGAGTTCAACACCTTTAGACAATGTGGTCGTACAGTTCCCGAGTACGAGGCCCATTTTATGGAGTTGCTTCGGTATGCTCCGCATCTTAATACTGAGAAACTTAAGGTCAACAGGTTCTTGTTCGGCCTTAATGTTAACATACGTGAAAAGGTTAGGATTTTGATGCCTTAGACCTTGCATGATGTCATACAAAAGTCCCTCATAGCAGAGGAGGAGCTTATTAGTGGGGGTTAGAGCAGGACTCCAGTGAGACCGACAGGGCAGGTGTCATCCGGTGCGTAGCAGCATCAGACACCAACTAGACATATGCTAGGATATCATGGCTTCCAGAGATCCTTTCACTACACTTCTGGGATTGATGCCTCAACAACGGAGTCCTTATCGGGGACCACAACATTAGAAGAAATGTCGATCGTAGCCGCAACAGTTTAGGCTTGTTCAACAGAACAAATCAAGGTTCTAGGCCAGTGGGCCGTCGACTTCTACTTCGGGTACCAAGAGTACTGGATTGAAGAAGGGGTGTTGGACATGTGGGGAGCCACACTACCAGTGCGACTGGCCAGGAGAGAGGACTAGAGCATCTAGATCAGCCGGACCCACTACCATGGGAGATTTGGGCAAGGCCCATCGGATTCATGCAGCGATGAATAACCGCTAGGTAGAGCACCAGTCGATTGTGCTCGAGATGTCAGGTACCGTCGCTGACCAGACCCTTAGTATTTTGATAGATCCTGGTGCTACCGAGACTTTCATTTCTGGTGCAACGCTAAAAAGGATTAAGGTAAAGGTAGTCGAACATGATGAGTTTATGTTTGTAGAGATGGCTTCGGGAGCCAAACAGAAGGTTGGAGGAAAGGTTACGAGCTGTAACCTTAATCTGGGAGAGTTTGTCACCAGGGCCAACCTGTATGTCACGATCTTAGGATATTATGATGTTGTGATCGATATGGACTGGTTGGAATCGCACAAGGCGATACTCAACTGTAAGATGAAACGGTTGATCTTGGTCGATGATGAGGGATAGAGAGTGATTGTAGGTCGGAACCAGGGTGTTTCTCTAAGGTTTATCTCTTCCATGCAGTTACAAAAGAGCATGCACAAGGGATGTAACCTTTATGCGATCCTTGCATTAAATGAGAAGGGAGTAGCAAAAGGTCTAGAACACCTTCCTGTGGTGAGAGAGTTTGCGGACGTCTTCCCAGAGGAGTTTCCTGGGATGCCTCCAGAGAGGGAATTGGAATTTACCATAGACCTAAAACCAGGGATTGAACCAATAGCGAGAATGCCTTATCGCATGTCAACGCTAGAGTTACATGAGTTGAGAATGCCACTAAAGGAGTTGCTGGACCTGGGACTTATACATCCAAGTGTGTCACCGTGGGGCACGCCTGTTATTTTCATATGAAAGAAGGATGGGTCATAGAGATTATGCATTGACTACCGTCAATTGAACAAGGCAATGATCAAGAATCAATATCCACTACCGAGGATTGATGATCTATTCGATCAGATGAAGGGTGCGACGGTGTTTTCAAAGATCGATTTGCGATCAGGGTATCACTAGTTATGGATCAAGGAGGATGACGCCCCTAAGACCACCTTTAAGACGAGGTTTGGACATTACGAGTTTACTGCTTTACCATTTGGACTGAAAAATGCCCCAAGGGTATTTATGAGTTTGATGAGTGGGGTGTTCCGCGAGTACTTGGACAAGTTTGTCCAAATATTCATTGATGATATTTTTATTTACTCTTGACGACGGAGGAGCATGATGAGCACTTGCGCTTGGTACTACAGTGTCTATGAGAGCACAAATTGTATGGGAAGTTGTCCAAATGCTCGTTTTATCAATTGAAGATTCACTACTTAGGGCATGTCATCTCCGACGAAGGTATCACCATGGATCCAACAAAGGTCAAGGCTATTATGGAATAGTCTGCGTCGACGAATGTCCCGGAAGTGTGTATCTTCATGGGTTTAGCAGGATACCATTGATGGTTCGTTGAGGGATTTTCGAAGATAGAAAATCCGATCACGGAATTGCAGAAGAAGAACAAGAAGTTTGTTTGGACTGAGAAATGTGCAGAAGCATTTTAGAGGCTCAAGGAGCTATTGAAAACAACAACGATACTAAAGGTCCCTGACATGGATGCGAACTTCTTGGTATGCACCAACGCATCCAAGGAAGGCTTAGGCGGAGTCTTGATGCAAGATGGTTGAGTGATTTCTTACATCTCGAGGAAATTGAGAAGGCATGAGGAGAACTACACGATACACTATTTGAATTTATTAGCCATTGTATATGCCTTGAAGGTTTGGAGACACTACCTTATTGAATGAAAATGTGAATTAAAATGGACCACTTTGGATTACAACACATCTTTATGCAAAGCGACCTGAACGCACGACAACGACGTTGGTTGAAATTGCTTAGCAAGTACAATTTTGAGATTACTTACATTAAAGGAACAATGAACCAAGTGGCAGATGAATTGAGTCGTAGACCACACATCTTTTCGGTGTTACCTCTTCAGAGGATTCTACGTGAAAACATTCTAAATTTACAGTGCAACTATGACTGGTACAAAGAGGTCAAGGAGTATATCAGACAGAACACAATGATGGTACCAATATTTGAAGGATTTACATTGGACGACGATGGACTATTGAGATTTAAAATTGAATTTACGTACCACCAAACAACGAGTTGAGGATTTTGATCCTAAACTAGGCTCACAAAGCAATGTACATGGCTCACCCAGGAGTCACGAAGATGAGAGCGGACCTTAAACCCTTATTCTTCTAGAAGGGAATGAAGGCAAATGTAGTCAACTATGTGGCCAGATGTCTAGAATGTCAGCAGGTAAAGGCTGAACATAGACATCCATCAAGATTACTACAACCTCACGCTATTCCAAAATCAAAATGGGAGGTCATTTCAATGGATTTAATTGTTGGATTTCCACTGACGACAAGGAGACACGACTCAATTTTTTTGGTAGTTGACACTCTGACGAAGAGTGCGCATTTTATTCCTGTGCGTACGATGTATCAGGCACCTGACATAGCTAGAGTTTTCATTAGTGGGATTGTGAGGCTGCATGGCATGCCTAAGAGGATTATATCCGATCGAGGATCAATGTTTACTGGACGATTTTGGACTAGTTTCCAAGAGGCCTTGGGAACCCAACTTAAGTTTAGTACTGCATATCACCCAGAGACTGACGACCAGACTGAATGAACAAACCAAATCTTGGAAGACATGTTGCGCATGTATGTGATGGACCAACAAAAGCATTGGGAAGAATTCTTGCCACTCGTAGAATTCACTTATAACAACAGTTACCAAAGCACCATTAATATGGCGCCTTTTGAGTTCCTTTATGGGCGACCATGTCAGACGCCTTTGAGTTTGGATTGGCTTGAGGATAGGGTCCTGGTGAGACCAAAAACGATCCAAGAAATGGAAGATCAAATGCAAACAATAAGACAAAGGATCAAAGAAGCACAAGATTCACATAAGAGTTATGCTGATGTGCACCGTGTCGACCATAGTTACGAAGTTGGCGATCGAGTCTTCTTGCAGGTAAAACTGTATAAGAGTTTGATCAAGTTTGGAAAGGGAGCTAAAATATCTCCTAGGTTCATGGGACCTTTCGAGATTGTGGAGAGGAAGGGGCCTATGGCCTATCGACTAGCCTTGCGTGATTCTTTGAGGCATATGCATGATGTTTTTTACGTATCTGCTATGAGACATTATATTAGTGATCCTACACATGTTATTGACATGTTCCTTGCAGGTATCGAATGAGGGGAAGCTCACGGTTGAGTTGATACACATCCCAGACCATCACATTCGAAAACTACGACGTCGAATAGTAGATTAGGTCAAGGTCCAGTGGGATAACTATAGTCTGCACTTGGCGACCTGGGAGGACGCATATGATATGCACCAACAATTTCCATTTTTGTTTGATATATAGACTTATGATACTGTGATACACAATATTTCGGCACTTTTGTTTCTGTGAAACTTCGGGACGAAGTTTAGACCAAGAGGGGGTGCATTTAACATCGAACCCACTCTTGCGCGCCCTGAGCAAACTTATTCTTTGAGGACACTCGCTTGCAAGTGATCTGAGTTATTATACTATTGGCCGTTGATTATGATTATGAGGCATTATGGATGTGATTATATGTTATTTTGTGTATTTACATAGACAAGTGCTATTGACTGGGTTTTCTTGAGTGTGTAGGACTTTGGACCTCGAGGATGAAGAGGCATCGATGAAACCCCTTGGACTCAAGATTGAGTTAGGGAGTGGACTATTGGGTTTTGATTATTGTTGATATGACATATGCACATCTGATTAGATGTTATGATGATTGATTTTATTTATAACATGATTCATTGACAATGTAGGCTGACGATAGCTTGCTGACCAGACTCACATGTGGAGTAGAGGGGTCATGCACGACAACCAGAGAAGTTGAGGGAGAGGTGTGGACAACAACCTTACCACAGCCTACTAGCACTCCCATCGTGGCTCGAACTGTAGGTTAATGATTACCTAGTTCAAGAAGACCCACGATGCCGTGAGGGCAGACTGTGACAGTCGATCATGATGATTCTAATGGGCGCACAATAAGGCATGGGCCTTATTCCTTAGAGGCCCTTAGTCTCCCACAAGATCACCTAATGGAGTATTGACTCCAGGGTTTTTTGATGTCTACCAAGTCAATCAAGAGGCGAGTGGCACCTTTGGAGCACGTAGTGCGTCCTGAAGGGCATGTTGCACAAGAAAAATAGAATGAGGCGAGTGGCACCCTTGGAGCACGTAGTGCATCCTGAAGGGCATGACGCGCAAGAAAAATAGAATGAGGCAAGTGGCACCCTTGGGGAACGTAGTGTGTCCTGAAGGGCACATCGCGCAAGGGAAACAGAATGAGGCGAGTGTCACCCTTGGAGAAACTACTGAGTCTTGAAGGGCACGTCACGTTGTTAACTAATAAGTGAATAAACCTAGATGGTCTTAGAACGGATAACATGATAAGAAAGATTTAAAAACAATTTCCCTAATAAAATGTTGCCTAGCCTAGGAAAATAAAATCTAGGTCTAAGTGATACTTGTGGTTAAAAAAAATAAAAAATAAAAATAAAATAATAATAATAATAATAATCATCATTAAACATGTGACATGAAGGGGCTAAGAAATTCAATTAATTTATTAAAATCAAATTATATTGAGGGATTAAAATTTTAAAATGGAATTGATTGTTATTCTACATATGCTAATTAAAAATTATTAATTAAAAGGAAAGAGGGGCAAAAGGTAATTTTCTACACTTGCTAATTTGAGTTTTAGATAAAAAGGGAAAAGAGGGAAACTTAAAAAGAATTAGGAAACTAAGGGAAAAATGGGGAAACATAAAGAAAAGGGGAAACATAAGGAAAAAGCAGAGTGACTAACTTAGTAAGGATTCTTCCTTTGAGAACTTTCTAAATTGAACTCAACAAGGAATTTAGTAAGGGCGTAAGTCATTAAAATGTGTAAGGGAATATGGGGACACCTAGGAGTGATACTAGGAATGCTTTTAGGTGGGTGAGGGAATTAGGAGTAATTAAATAATTAATGAAATTAATTTCTGGTGCAATGAAGGGGATGGGTGACATGTGTACGGGGAGGAATTTTCTGAAATAAATTATTGAACAATAAATTAAATGGGAAATTGAGAAAGAAATCACTTAGAAACTCTATATAAAGGAGGGAGGAGGGGGAGGATGGATCTCTTCCTTTATGCGTAACGTTACGCTGCAGAATTTTTGACTTCACTGACTTATCGTGTGGGAGTTGGGATACCTAGCTCGATGAGGAGTGGTAGCTTGGCCTTGCGAGGCGAGCTAGGAGCTAGCTGTTCTCTAATTTAGTGTGCGTGGTCCCTTTGTGGCTCGGGGGGCTAAGGAGGAAGAAGAGTACCCCTAGAATTGGCTGGGAGGTACCGGTGAAGTCACATCGGTCGGCAAGCGAGAGTTGGATGGAGCGCGCGAGACAACGACTCAGAGCTGTCACCTTGGGCTATGGTACACACACATTTATTTTGATTGGTAGATTAATATTGAACTTGCGCTTCCATTTCCGTACTTTTAATTGTGTAAAGAAAGTGTTTTACTTATCATTTTTAATCGTGAACTTAAATTTATCATAGTTTTACGCTCTCTGCATCGATTTGATCTCCTTGGCCACCGATCCTTGATTTCTATTATTGTTATGTTGTTTTATTGATTATTGGAAGAGTTTTTTCTTTATCTTTCGTCCTCATCCCTAGATCATTAGTCCACGCCTGAGAAGTCGGCCATGAGCCAAATCGACGGTAGTCACTTCAGTGCATAGCGACCTATAGATTCTAATGCCTTGCTTTTCTATGCGTGGATGATGAGAGAAGTATGCTTTTCCTAGCTATTTACCCCTATTGATTGTTCTTGGTTGAATGATTGTCTTGCTCCTTCTTGCGATTGAATAGCTCTGCAATGGTTATATTTTCTCTTGCGATCAACTCATTACCTTCCTCATTTTCTGTTGGATTACTGAGAGGGGGGTGAATCAATAATAACATAATTATAATCCTTTTTCTTCAAATGTTATATCAATGTAGAATTATTATCCAATAATGAGCAGTAATAAATAAACAATCACACACATGCACAGTACACCAGTGTTTTACGTGGAAACCCAAATTGGGAGAAAACCACATAATTCTTTTTCTTATATGTCTTGAAGAATTACATTCATTAGAAGCACCAACTTCTTTAGTTTTCAGCTGCAACTGGAAGGAGGCTCCAACCTCCTAGTTTCTTAGGCTACAACCTGAGGGAAGCTTCAATTCCCCAAATCTCTGGCTACAACCAGAAGGAGGCTACAACCCCCAATGTTCTTCGGCTACAACTGGAAGGTGGCTACAACCATTGGTCCTTGCCCCGTCCTTCCACCCTGAAGTAGAAGTAGAATGATGGAACCACTGTCACACTATCACTATGAGATATACTACTATAAACCTGTACCAATAAGTCTGAACCATGCATCAACCTGTACCTCAACCTGTAATCAACCTGTACCATAACCAAGTGCATCCAACCATGTACCAAGTATGTTCCAATCATGTGTCAACTACTCATAAACTATGAATCATCAATATTTACCAACATCATCAACTATACACTTCATGTATGTGTCAACTCATCAACTACTTGTCTCAACCATGTACTCAACATGTGCCACAACCAAAATACCTCATCAATTTTATCATCCAAATATGCTTTGTAAATATGTAATAGACCTGGTGTATATGATCACATTCCTGCAAACCTTCCTTGACTTTAAAAACACGATACTAGCATTTTCATCAAACTTTTCTTTAGTCTCACATGCCTAGTTTTGGATTAGTCAACAACCCTAAATTGAAGTAATCATAACTTTGAACCTGTAATGTATAAAGATATGAAAATGATACAAAATGTTCTTCAGTGTGTTTTATGCAATTCCTCCAAGTGGCACTACTTGGAACCTCTCATAAAAGGAGTTATAGCAAAAATGACAAACCTTGCTGAATTCTGGCTTATTCTAGAGAGCAACCTTGTAGAGTGTGCCCTGCACAAAATATTTGATGAAATGATAGAAAACTATTACAAAGAATACTACAGACTGTACCCTAACCAACACATTTGGTCTCATTGAATTTGGATCTGTTATGAATAATTTATGATGTTTTTACTCGAAACACCTGATTTTGACTAGTTTCAGGACTGGCCACAAACCCTATTTTCCACAGAGTGTAACTCCCAAAATACAATGACCCACAAACTGAATTGTTAACCACAGATACTTGGATATGTTTTCTCACTTGAATAGAAATGTCAGGATCTGAATCATTATAGAAAAGAATTTATAGCGAAAATGGTGAGATGACCTGAAAATAACATACCTTAGAAAGCACCATCAAAGAATTTATCCTTCCTTGCATTTCGGCCTTCTTTTCTTCACTTTCCTCAGAATTTCGGCTTAGATATCATTTGTAAACCTTAGACACCTATAGATATTGAATATGCTCAAGTGTGATTCAAATGAGAGAGCCTTGCCTCTTATTTATACTCTCCAAGTAGCTTCGTTAAAAACATCTTCTAGGTCACTTGGCCCCACTTTCCTTATTTTAGGGTTGGGTCCACTTTTAATTTCTCCATTAAAATTATTATTGAAATAATTTATTTTGTATTCACTTTGAATTATAATACACTTATCACTTCACTTTATAATTTACCTTTTAAAATCTCTTAAACCACTTTGATTACTTTGACCTTTTGGGGCTTCTAGATGACATATG
>ML784447.1:16415-49343 GCA_009831015.1 Picea engelmannii
ACTTTGGAGTTCATCCATATTTACTTCTTATCAACCATGACAAAACAATAATGAGTCATATTTACATCAAACACTATTGGATCCATTACCCAAACCTTTGTGCTATGGGTCTTTCTTCAAGGGTTGACATCAATGACAACCAATCTTAATCAACATTTTCATATCACCTCTGCAATTTAATTTATTTGAAGGCGAGTTCACCTTACATTTTTACACACCTGGTCTGCGATTTTCCCTCTGCAATTTAAAATAATTGAAGGTGAATTTACCCTTATTTACACACTTTTACATTGTGAAATTTTACCCTTTCTTGAACAACGCCATTTGTTTTATTAAACGACAGTCGCTTTTACATTTTAAACTTGGGATTGGACAGTGCTTTTCTTTTATCTTAGGACTGATATTGAAACTTCATGGCAATGTTTTTTTTTACCCAAAACATCTGTGCTTCCATTAGAACAACAACTCTTTTAACTTGAAGGCCTTTGTATCTACTGTGTTTTTTTGTATTGTGTTTCATATCAATGATTCGACATTTTTTTTTATGGTGTTTTATATTTCTACGTTTCGACTAATGTGTCTTTGCAAAGTTCGTGGACCCTTACCCTGCCTTCTACCACTACTCCGGGCACGTTGCGCAACCCCCAATTGTGATTTCCGTGGTGCTTACCACCACTAATATTTCCTGGTAGTGATACATTTGGTCATTGTTTAAAGTGAATTTTGTTGCAGTGATGTATGGTGGCGATTTTTATTGCAAGGTTAAATTTAGCACAGAGATAATTACATGGCTATTGACCAGTAACTGTTTTATTTCGGCAATGTTACTTTGACCATTTAACACAACATAAATATTATTCCAGCGAAGCTAACTTATTATATCCATGTCAGTGAAATTTTAATGGCAAGGTCATACCTTCAGAGGCCACTCGTCTTGTGGTTGAAAGACAACCATTCTATTTTAATGTTAGCTCACACATCGTCCTTCATGGCTGCGCGTGCCTGACCGTGGCTGCATTTTTGTTAGTGTCTGACAGTGGCTACATTTTGGTTAATGCCTAACATACATCAAACTTTTATTATTTAGACAACTATTTCACTGTGCATGACAACGATTCCACCCGACATTTATCTAATCACGATTTTTATTTGGATCACAAAATTTTTTTACCTGGCATTTTTGTACAATGAGTTCATGAATTAAACACATGAATTTCAAAATAAAAGTTCAGATTCTCTGTCATCTCCTCATTAGATTACTCTCTATTTAATTTTTGATGTAAAATTTGTTTGCTGAATAATATATGGTGCTTAATAAAAGTTCCATTTAATTGGATTACAAGCGAATCACCTCCGAAATTTAAAGATATAAATGATTGTTACATGGTAATTCACCACGGCAGAATCAAATTCTACTCTAATCGCAATTGATTAATCATCATGGTGTTAAGATGGATTTTATGCCTAATTTTAACTGTGGGGTCCATGACCAAGGATTGTATTTTCCCTTATTGTTTTAGGCAATGACTTCATACCTTGAATGGTAGCGACTACCTTTGGAAAACCTTATCATTTAATTGCTCAATGGACAGTCTTATCATTGCTAGATAGTCATCGATTATAGATAGCATTTTCAATGGTTAATAGGTAGCCTGTAATATGTGATTGATAGTCTTAGTTGTAATTGTATATTTTACATAGCTAATTTAGTCAGCAATGAGATACTTTATATTTTCTTACACAGTGATAGCATATCTTTTTGGACAACAGAGGGATGTTCGATAGCATTGATATAGATACGATGACTCTTTTCTCGTAGACAATGATTAAAGTGTTTTTCCTCATCTTCCTTTTAGTGTTAAGATGCGAATTATGTGACATCGGCTTACATGCTAGTGAGATATTGGATTGATAAGTTGCAACTTTTACATTGTAATCGATTTTTGTTATTTCATTAAATGGGTGTTCAATTGCACTAAAACTATTTATTTGGTGTACAGTTTGGGCCTTAAAGGATAACAACTACACAAGATAGCAAACTAGTTCCAGTTTTAAGGTAAAGCGAGTTATACTTATATAACTTGGGAATTGGGATATAGTCTCAACAAATTATTTTTTTAATAATAATCCTTTAATTTGTATAGTTGATTTTTTTTCGCAAGGAATTTATTTCGTTGTATGAGAGAAATAGTCGTCTTGATTGACTTGTCGATTGGGTGCTAGGTTAGTTGTTAGGGGTTAGATATTTAACTTGATCTCCTAGAACGTTGATTGTCTTGTGTTGAGGGTCCAGTTCTGTGGTTGTGCCATGGTTATTGTCGCGCCTATCACCGGGTGACCACATGAATTCTAAGGAGGGGATCATTGCGCCTCCTAACAGATAGAGGCAAATGATAACTTGGCTGGAGTTTGTGCTACCCCCTAGGGGCATTGTTGTTGGTGCTTGGGATGTAACACCTTCATGTGCTTGGTTGTGCGCCATAGAGGTTCTAGTTCCTGGCCGTCGAGGCCATTGTTTCGGGGTTGTGGATGTTGTCCTTTATCTTGTAGGATTTTTCATGTTTGTGTCGAGGGGGTAGTCGTTTCTATCTTTTTGGTTTACGCATGTTTCGCCCAGTTTCTCATTGTGCGAGTGAGTTGAGTCATTGTTGTCTATTTTCTGATCTGCGTGCATGTGTTCCTCATCAGGTTGCGTGGATCAACTGTCATCGTCGTTGCCTTCCTGCCCCAAAAAAAATAAAAAATAATTGCACTTTTACTTTGCTTGTAGTTGTAACGTTTGGGGTTGTTACAATATCGATAAATATTTATATATTTATATAGTGGATGAAGAAATTGGGAGAGTGAAGCTTCCATGTACTTTTGACATACAATTTAAACAACCATTTATCACACATTACATATTTTCTCTTACCAAGTACTTGTCATAAAATACAATTTTTCTCCTCTAGTGACTTTGTTGCATGGGATGCATATTCTACATTGTAGTACGGGGAAAATATGTAACCTAAATAATATTGATGTTAATATATGCTGTTCCAAAACATTGCATATAATAAACTAATCTAAACCCATATTAAGCTTAGATCTATTAAACATTGAGAGGGATCAAATCCCTCAATATGAAAATCATTTTGAAGACACAAAAATTGGACATTCTGGATTAAGTTGGATCTAGGTTGGTTATTATGAATTTGGTATCTTTCTGCAGGCATAAAAATAGCATAACCATTGTTGATACAATACAACATTCTCGACTGTTTTCTATGATATAGGATATCACATGCAGTATTCCACATGGCACTTTTTGTCATCCTTTCATTTATATCTCCTTACATTATTATGATGACACCCATTGTTGCCTGGGAGAATATTTAATTTATCAATTGTTAGAGTCTTATTAAAATTTTATGTTAGAGTTTTGTCCTAACTCCCCTAGTAAAGGGAATATGTTATTTCTTAATGTATAATGGCCATCTTTATTCAGTAAGGTCCACTAGGTAGTTAGAGTGTGTAATCAATAAATGTAAGGTGGCCTCATTAAATAAGGTCCACTAAGTAGTCGATGTATATTCATTAATGAAGGTACACTAGGTGGTTAGGGTTTGGGATAGTTGTGGAAACTATGTAATTTGGTGCCAAGTGATTAATATTGTATTGGAGCTTTGCTCAATTGGAGATTCCCCCCTCAAAGAAGCAAGTGAACATTGCTTCCTATTCAAAATATTAATAAAGGTTTTTCTTTAAGTATTAATAATGCTTTAATTCCTTTCTTTTGCTTTATTTTATTTTTGCATTTACATTTATGTCATTATTGCTCATTTTCTATTTCATCTATCAAGGGACACTTTTCTGTGCTAGCACGTGCCCAATTTTTTTTTCTTTTTTTATAGTCTAGAGACATGTTCCAACATCTTTAAACACAACAATTTGTCATTGAATGAGCAAAACCATGGCCAAGAAGCATACATAGGGAATACAAGTGGGATCACTTGGTTGGATGTCCTTGTACACCTATGTTGGTATCTGGTGAGTAGTATTGCATTAGACAAAATTTGTATATGTATTTGATCTTTCACATACCCTTGAGTATATTGAAATCCCCTAGGTGCACTGAAAATGATTCTTACATAAATCTATCTACCGAGTTCTTGCTACAATACTTAAGCACAACACTAAGGGAGATCACTCTCACATACTAAGGAATTAGGTAGTATGACTAAGGGTATAGTTTATCCTTCTTAGTTAGTGCTATGAAAGATACAAAAAGTACTATTGTTGGAAACTCTTAGTTATATGAGAGAGCTATAACACTTGATACTCCTTTATTCTTGGGATCCTACAAAACCATAGCCTATACAACACATGTAAGGAAATTCATACATAAGTTGGAATATCATGATTTTCAGAATTTCATTAGTAAAATAATACTTATGTAGGAGTAAATACTTAGATCATTGTGGGAGACCTATGTCAAAAGAATTCTTGTGATGTTGATTGCGTTTATATATATCTTGTGTAACCTCTCACAACACTAAGAGGATTTTTTTGAGATAGATCAAAAGAATCCTCTCACAACACTAATTGCTTTGTTCTACTTCCCCGCCAACTCTTTAGGTGGTCCTCGTGATCCCATGACTAAATGGAAAGATGTCAACCATGGACGACATAATGAATGGCGTAATGCTAACAATCAAATCCCTCACATAGACAATGGATGCAACTAAGGACTACTTTCAAAACGACATGATTAACGTCAATGTGCAAATCACTTTTTTTCGATAAACTTGATATGCTAGAGGGTAAGCATGGAAATGGTGAGTGTTGTTTGGGTGAAAAACCTTGCAATCACAACCTTTTCCCCATTACACTACATTGATAACCATTGTATATAGGATTACTTATTGAAATACATAACTGGAGTTCTATATCCGGATCAAGAATTTTGGTAGTGGTAGAAATGGAATATGCAAGAATCTTTGAGAGACATTGCATGGAAGCAATGTGTGAGAGTCCTTTTTTCTCACTTTTAAAATGATACTAATTATGTGGATTTCTTACTATTGGAGGAGTTGAGTAAATTAGTCGATTAGGCTTATAAGTCAACTAAGTAATGTAATAGAATGACTCAATTGGAAGCATACAAGTATAATCGAATAGGAAGTCAAGTCGGTCAATTGACCAAGGTAGTTATGATAGTTGTAATTACCTTTCATCCATGTAACAATGTAAATATATTAGAATCTATTATTGTAAAGAGAGATTATCTAGGATTGATAAAGACTATTTGTCACTAGCTTTATAGTTACTTCTATGTCTCCTCCTATATGTGTGTGCTTTGTATAATGTTGCTTGTATATTATGGATTATTGTTGCATTATCAACAACTATAATAACTTTGTAATTCCTCATATTACAAGATTGGTTCCATTATTGGTACTACTAGTTCGAGATAGAGATAATGCATAGTAGATACATGCATTCACATATGCTAAGTGAGAAGGAGATAAGCTATTGGTGGGAGAGAGTTGGAAAACTATCTAAATAATTACGCAAGAAGAAATCAATTGATCCTTGTGCAAGCTAGAGCATAGGTTTTTACAAAAACCCACAAGAATTTCTTAGAGTCAATACCTATGGAGATAAAGAAGTTAATTGAAAATTTTAGCACATGACAAGTTTAACAGAAGACAAAAAACAACTAAAGAAGCTACTCAATGGAGGCAAAACCAACTTGTATGAATGGATTGAAAAGATTAAAGACAAACTCTAGAGAACATGAAATATAATAATGCACATCTATGGACAATGTGAAGAGGAGTTTTTTCACATACATGCTTTCTTTTGCTACTTGCCCAATTTACTACAAAAATTCCTTATTGACAAAGGAGTTAGTAAAATAATAAGGCAAGACCTCCCCTCAAAAGACCACTGTGCTCCAATTGGGAAAAGACACAAGAAGAGTGGGAATACTTCATATGAAAGTAAGAAAGTTAAGTATGAACATAAATGCTATGTTCACCCTCATCGATCTAGAGTATACTCATGGTCAATGATGGAGGGGTAGCTATTCATGATATGTCTCTATAAAAATGAAACCCTAGTTGATTTGTTGTGGAAATACAAAAGAATACCAATGAAGGAAATGAGGATGCCAAGGAATGGATGAAAGTAAAATATGATATAGAAACAAAGAGATATACAATGGATGAAGAAATAAGGAAAGAACAAAGAGAAAAATGAAAGGTTACAAGCCCTTAATTGACTTATAGAAAATTAAAAGAGATAAAGACATTAAATAAAATCTGAGTTAAAAGAAGCAATAGAACCCCATTGATCAAGAAGAAAAGAAGCAATGAAGTGTCGTGTTGATAGGTCGCTAACCCTATTTGAATTGAGTTATGAAGATTGATAAAGTGTGGAAGAGGAAGAAACTATGATGGTAGTTGAGGTTATATCTCTAGTGGAGCATCAGGTCAATGAGATGCTAACCCTATCTAGGTCGAGGCATGAAGACTATCTAGATGTGGAAGTAGATGCATATGCAATGGTTCCTTTTCTAGAAGAGATTTCATAAAGTGTAAAGGCTAGCATGAGATCCCTATTGAAAAATAATGTTGAAAGCATGGATATCGACAAGTTAGGACTTGCCATAATAAGAGAATTAGATCCAAGAAGACAAACTTTCAGTGTAAATGAAATCCTCCAACATAGTTTGCATATCAAACTTGGTCTAACATAAATTTGGAGTCGAATATGTTAAACCACTGATAGAATATCAATCCAAATGTGCTCTATGAGGGGAATATCTATACATGTGATATCCATCACAACCCCAACATTTCATAGGTTGTTGCATTGGTCTTTGCCCCATTGTTTCTACCATTTTGGGCTCCTTGGAAGTTGGCTGTCCCTCAGAATCATTTCTAAAAAATGGTGGCTTGGTCCCCTTCTTCCTCTGCTCCATCTTTCCTTTCTTCTTGTCTTCCCAAGCCTTTTGAAAAGTTGGTATTCCTCTATGCTGATCAAAGAGGCATTTATCTCTCTTTATGGTTTCCTCCAATGTCTTGAGATCATCATATTGTATCTTATCACTGAAAAATTGATGACAACCCACTCAGGTACCTTTGAATATTGACTTGCTCATCATTGATGAAGTCAACATATTTCAACAACTCTAAGAATATCCTTTCATACTCATCCATGGTCACACTCCCAAGTTTGAATAACTCCTTCATCTTTATATCATAATAACACTTGGTCAAGTACTTCTTTTGAAAGTACCTTTTGAACTCCTTCAAAGTAATCTTCTTCTCATCAATGTGTTGCGCTTGCATGGACTGGTCCCACCACATTGATGCTTTTCATTTGAGCTAGTAGATTGCAATTCTCCCTTCTACCTATGAGGAGTAATTGTGTAACCGAAAGTACTTCCTCATGCCCAATAGCCAAGTCTCTGCATCCTCATATTTCTTGTGCTCACCGTCAAAGATATGAGGCTTAATCTTATTCATTTCTCCTTGTAGTTCATCCACTCTAGAACTTCTCTTATGCTTTCCGCTAGGAGATGGAATTGAACTACTATATGCTCTCCTAACTGAATGCCTTGGTGAGTGATGGTGATGCTTGCCAACGTTTCTTGTTTCTCTTCTTTTATCATGAGACTCGTGTCTCCTTGACTTTCCTGTTTTTGTCTCCTTATCCATTTTATTCTCTATTTTTTCCAAGCTCTATAGCAACTTGATGTTGAAGCCATCTTGTTTCTCCATGGATTTCATAAACCTCTCATTATCAAGTTTATAAATTTGGACATCTTTTTGCAGACTCTTGATGGTCTCAACCAATTTCATGCTCTCCTCCTTGCCTCCTCTATGCCCATTGGATTATGTACCTGTTGACGGGTCTTAATTCTTCCAACAATAGTAAGGGGTTTTCCCCTGTAAGAAGTCCCAATTAGACCTCTCACCATTTGGAATAGGGAACCCATCCAAATTCTGTCCCGGCAACCATTGTTGGTTGGTTTTACTGGTTGCAGCCCAGTCCACCGATGAGGGTGAGTGATGGGTGATTGTGCAAACAAAAGATGTATATGAGGACTATATAAATGTAGGCCTAATATAATTCTAACCTACGCTATCCTAGCTAGGAGTGAACTATAGTAAAAAAATGAGTTGTAATGAAAGTAAACTATGCATAAACCCCAATCAGATAGATATCATAAAGGCACACCGTTAGAAACACATGAATACAATTCTATAACTAGAGAAATCTAAGTTATGTTTCTGCATACATTCACAACTCATTCACTCAGGACATGTAATATAAGAAATAGTAACAAAACTACAAGAAGACATATATTTCGTCAGAATAGTCCATAAACAAATATGCTCTTACAAACCATGTGAATGACAAACAATCTGCTTGAAATAGTTTGCAACAAAACAATGACACATGCGAGTCCTTCTCTCTATCAAAAGTTGGCCCTGAGGGCTTCTCTATATTAATAGTTTCAGTAATAGTACATGAAAAATCGAAGGACAACTCTCCAATTTTAGTTGACAATGTATTCCCAAAGTAGTTCAGAAGTGTACAATGTTTGAAGAGAAAAAATCCCCTTCTTTGGGTTCAATTCTAGCATTTATTGAGGTTCAATAAGAGTTTTGTCCTTTCATCTCCCTCTATGACCTTTCGTCTTCCAACATTTGTCCTCATCCTGTTTTTGATGATGAGTAACAAGGACAACAATTACATTTCAAATTTGTCTCCTAGCGCTGGTGGATAGTCATGGATTTTGTCCATAGTGCACTTTATCCTTTGTAATGATTGGCTTGGGAAATAGGGAATCAATATGTTGATATTTTGGTAGCCGCGAGAGGTATTAACCTCCATGTGCAACCTTTGACTAGAACAAAATATTCTGGAAGCTAGATAAATCTTAAATGGATGTGTAAAAAACCTAGAAGACTAGTTGGCTGAGTAAAATAATTAATATTAAAGTATTATCTTCTATAAGGAAAAGTCGACCCAAATAGGTGATAAGAACCATTATAAATAGGAGGCGCTTGAGCTCATTTTTACACACTCAAAATTTCATACAAGCTAAGAGTTGCACAAGTATGAAGGAGAGTTGCAACTACTGCAGTGGTGATTGGTTCTTGGTCTGTGGTCTTGGGATATCTTTCTGGTGTGCTATCCTTGGAGAAGGTATGCTTTCTTGATGATATTGTGGTTTTCCAAACTTATTCTCTCTGTCAAAGGTTAAAGTGCTCGAGGGTGGCTGTATGCCTATGGTTGGGATAAAATATTGGATTATCGATGGTGAAACGAGAACATCAAATTTTTAACACGGTAGTCATAGGGTTCAGACTCCTTCAGTAGTTTGAGGTTGGTTCCCCTCACTGCTTCCCGTTTCTGTAACAATTGACATCATTTTATTGTTTTATTTTCTTTGGCTGTGGATCACATTACAAGAGTGCGTATCCCTCTGGGCATCGGTACCTAACACCGTTCAACATACAATAGATGAGAGTAAATCCAAATAAACCATAAATACTAATCATTAGAATGCATATGAATGGGAAATAAAATAATTGGAATGCCAAGTAATCTTCCCTGGATTCAATCCTTGGTTCGTCCACTCATGATTGAGGTGTTGTGTTTTTCAAGGCTGCCAACAATGTACTATATATTAATATAAACATAAGTATACCATGCACTAGGAATTTATCAAATCATAAAACTAAGAAGTTGTAGATCTTGGAAATACCTTTCCAACATTATAAAGAACACACAAAATAAACACCCAAGTCAAACTTTATGGTTGATTTACAAGAGAAATTTTTTTTTAGTTTCGGAGGAGATATTACTAACTCCTTCGATTTGTTTGGAGGATTTAGTACTAACTCTTCCAACTTGTATCAGATGAGTTATTACTAAATACTCCAAACTTTATCAGAGGATTTAGTATTAACTCCTATAACTTGCCATCGAAAGAGTTAATACTAACTCCTTCGACTTGTATCAGAGTGTTTTGAACTAACTCCTTCGATATGTATTACAGGAGTTTGTTCTAATTCCTTCAATATGTATCAGAGGAATTGAAGGGAAATCTTCCGAATCTCTTTGAAGGAATCAAAGGGAACTTCTCCTTCCAGAGAAAGAAAAATTGGAAAAAATTATAAGTGTCGAATTGGCAAGATACAATGAGAGCTTGAGTTCGAAAGCCCATAACTTCCTCATACGATGCCCAATTGAGGTGCCATTTTTTGCAACATGGAGGGAAAAGGGAGATGCGTTTATTGAGATAAGAAAACATATTAATTAAGCATTTGAATGGATCCATTTTTTAAATTATGGCCATGGTTAACAAGGTTTTCTTAGCAAGAAACCCTTGGCAATCATTTTGGCACTTCCAGACCTCGTATTTAGATTTCGTCAATTGTGTTAGAATCATAATGGAGAAAATAATACAATTGGCCTGTTTCAAGGATGAAAGATTCACTTTGACAGATGCTAAAAAATTGCACCCAAAGGCATTTTTTATTGAAAGTTCAGGTCCCGGGTTCGTTGGTGCTTCACCCAAATTCAATTTCGTAAGTTGCTGGGTCATCTGGGATGTATAGGTTCTTGATCTACCAATTGAGACTGAGGTTATACTTAATAGAAAAAATTTATAAATTCGCCAATACTCCCAATTAACGTCCAATGCGCTTAACACTGTTTAGGAGCTAAAAGGACCAAATTTCTCCCAAAGTGAGTTTCATAACCAATGCAAGACCTGTACGTGTTGTTATTAACCCATATGATGCTAGGTGAATCTTACACAATGAATGTTTAGTTGTAATGTCAAGAAACTCAAAGCAAACAAGTTAGTACCATGTGCGTGAAGAAATCCATTGGGCAACACTAAACTTGTTTGTGACTGTGATCTAAAGCAAATAAGGTGAGATAGGCAATTATTGACCAATTGTCTAGATAGGCGTGGAGATTTTAGTCATTGGAAATGTAAGGAAATTGACTGATGAATGAAACAAGAAGGGATCTAAGCTAGGAGGGGGACAAGATAAGCGTCAAGGAGAAAGTGGGATATGCTGATCTATCTCTAGAATTTGAAGTGCCCCACCTCTGCTTCTCGTGACGAGCATCGGCGGATACGCCATCAGGCTAAGAATTATATCATACTCAATGATACGTTGTATTGGAGAGGTGTAGATTGCATTTTGCGTCGATGTCTCACTCATGAGGAGGCCGTCATAGTGCTCAACGATTTTCATACAGGAGCTTGTGGCGGTCACTTATCTGGGTTGGCGACAGCCCAAAAGATCTTACGAGCAGGTTACTTCTGGCCCATACTTATGAAAGATTGTATTGAGTCGGTCAAGAAGTGCCATCCGTGCCAAATCTTCTCTCGGAAGATGAGGGCACATCCAGCTCCCATGTTTCCTGTCATCACAGTTGGTCCCTTCACTAAATGGGGAATTGATTACACTACATGAAACCCCCCGTCAGCAAGGGGGCGCCGCTATATCATCGTAGCTGTCGACTAATTCACTAAGTGGGTTGAAGCTATGCCAACGTTTAAAGATGATGGAGAAACTGCATCTCTCTTCTTATTCAACTAGATTATAGCACGGTTCGGCGTCTCGAGAGAGATTGTCACTGACCATGGTAGTCACTTTCAGAACCAAATGATGTCCGAATTAACATCAAAGCTTGGGTTACGGCAAGAACATTCCTCACCTTACTATCCCCAAGCCAATGGGCAGGTAGAAGCTATAAACAAAACTCTTAAGACTATTATATAGTGAACAGTCAACTCAGCCAAGTCAAATTGGCATTTGATGTTATACTCAACATTATGGGCTTACTGAACCTCAGTTAAGACTGCAACCGGTTTCTCACATTTCCAACTCGTTTACGGGCTGGAGGCAGTCTTGCCCATCGAATGTCAAATCCCATCTATGAAATTTCCAGTACAGTTATTGCCAGACACTTCTCCGCTTGAAGAACGGTTAGTACACCTTGAGCAGCTTGATGAATAGCGTCGCGATGTGGCCCTGGCCAACGAGGCTCATAAACATAAGGTCAAGTGTCAATATGATAGGTTCGTTCGTCCTTAGGTTTTTTCCGAGGGCGACCTTGTCCTGGTCTAAGACCAAGATAAGGACCCCCTGGGGGCAGGAAAGTTTAAATCCATGTGGTTCGGACCCTTCATTATTAAGGAGGTTTTAAAAAAGGGAACTTATCGTTTGGTCGATTTTGAAGGGAATGCTTTGGCGGAGCCTAGAAATGGGCTCTACCTCAAGAAGTATTACTCATAGAAAGTTCACTATGGGTAACTTTTTGTAACATATGTATAGTCTTTGTACTATTACTTTTTTACATTTCTTTTAAAACGTGTTATGGACATGTCATTGATGTTATATTTCGTCAATATGACAGATGTCAAGTGAGTCCGAGGTGTTCATTGGGTATGCGGACGGTGCTAGTCGACACACGCGGAGGCTTGCTTCCACAGCTTGGGTAATCTTTACACCACAGGGTCAGTTGTTATCTTCTTGAGGTATATGCTTAGGTGACACCACGAATAATGTTGCTGAGTATAGTGCAGTTATTGAGTTGCTTCGTGACGCTTTGTCATTGGGTATCTCTCGTCTCCGGGTCTATATAGACGCTCAACTGGTTGTGTCGCAGCTAAATAGAATATATCGGGTTCATGACCCAACTTTACACCGACGATTACTTAGGGTACATCTCTTGGAACGCAACTTTGATTATATCACATATTTTCATGTTCCTAGGAGTTTAAATCAAATCACAGATACTCTAGCTAATCACATTTTAGATTGGCATCTTGCTCACATATAAAAAGATCATGAACATAAACATGTAAATACATTTTTGTACACATAATCCATAAGACACAAAAAAGAGATAAAAACCATATATAAACATCATAAAATCCTCAGAGTACATAGATGGGCGCAAGCGCCTCACAAGTGGGAACAGTAATGAGTCACTGGGTTTATGCCCTCAAAAAATATATACATATCAGTGCTCGTGGCACATAAAAGTCTAAAGTCTGCCCAGGGCCTATGGGTCCTGTTATAATCATGTACAGCTTGGGCTAAACACCTAAACAATCGGACCCATGTCCGAGGTTCCCCCACAACATGAGTTTGCATGGACGGCGGCAGGTCCTCTATCTCTGCCATGGGAACTGTGCGAGTGAGCGCAGTAAAGTTCCTTTCAATTCGCCTCAGGACCCTCTTGGCCTCTCCTGCTGGGAGGTTCCCTGCTACTGCTGCTCCTCCAGCGGCGACAATAAACATTCACCCATCAAAAACTCTGGTGTACAAAAACATGATATATATATATATATATATATATATATCAAAAAGACATAAAAATTACATATGCAAACAAAAAACTGTATAGATGGAGACTTACCCATCTCCCCTCGCTCCTCACTAGGAGACACTGGTATCACTGGATCTCTGAAGAAGTTGATCCCTGCATATGGGTAGTCCTCTATAGCTGGGATCTGTCCTGACAACCAAGCAAAAAAGTTGTTGTTGAAGGCCTCCACAGTCCTTCCACCACCCTGTCGCGATAGTACCACTGCCCATCTTCATACTGTGGGGAAAGTGGCCAGATGTCGTCGTACTATTAGCCGAGGACTGAAGCACGAAACTCTCTCGAAAAAGAATGAACACAGGATGGTCCCAAACCCAAAGTTTCTGTGTGTCCGCTGTTGGCATGCTGTCAATTAACTCTTCATGCATTCCAATAGTGTGGTACTCCAATAAAAAATTTGTGCATTCATGCACTGGATCGCATAAAATGGTCTGTAGGGGGAGGCTGGTAATCCTACTAACAGGTACCGAGGAACCTCTATTCTCGGTCCCAGCCTCACAGTACTCAACTACCAGCTCCGAGATCTTGCTCGGCCCCGCAGGAAAAGTCTGAAAGTTGATTGGTTCCCCTCTCCTTGAGAGGCCAGTCAAAAAGTAAATATCCTCGGTGGTGGGCACCAATGATTGCCCCTCTAGCATGAATGCCTCTGCATCTGGGTGCCAGTAATCAAACAAGGCATTCAGTAGCCTTAGTTGCGTGTGCATGAACGAACATAAAAATAATTTTACCAAACCGCACTGCGTCAGCACGGCCACAACATTCGGATCTGCAACCACTAACTCATTGGCGGCCTCGTGCTCTCTTTCCCTCCACTGAACATACATCCTGCCAACACAAAAAATTCAAAGGAGGGTCAATACTTTTGTACTTTATCTTTTTCATCACATGGGGGGGGGGGGTACCCGCGGCCTGTAGAGGTGACAGTCGCGGGTACCCACGGGCAGGATTTGCTCTGCCCGCGGGCTGTCCCTGGACAACCTGTGTTTACCTAGGGCTGACCTTTTTGAGGTCGACGCCCACCCCCAAAATCAACTAAATACTAAAAATAAAGTATTGAATAGCTAGACAAGGGAGTTTGTACTTACTTGGTCCAAGCAGAAGTCCGTTTCGTCCACTGTAGCTCCCGGAATCACGATCTTTGGCAAAGGGGGTCTTTTGGCTTCAGAGTCAATTTCCAAATCAACAATGGTGATAATGAGCTGCCAATTTCTATTTATAGACTTTTTGGCCTCTTTTTGTCACTTTTTTGGCCCCCCTTATCAGTTTCTTTATACCAAAAACCATTTTGAGTGATCTAGGAGTTATATGGGAGGAATTTGAACAGGTATTGGGACACTTTTTTTGAGTTTCGAAATATATATATATATATATATATATATTGACGATCCATAATTTTTTTTTTTTTCAAAAATCAACTTGAGCATATAGGTTAGGATATTATCCCCACTTTTGCATCTCGTTGCCTTTTTTATGCTATAGGATTGATCCCATCCGGTTGTGACACGGAACCGTCATATCTGTTATAGAAGTGTCGCAACTTGGTGGTGGAGCTTACCAAAACATGGATGCCCTAGGTAGGTCCTGGTTGCATTATGGTGTCCATGCCGTTTCTAACAACAGTGTACGCTCGAGAGTCTGTATAGTCTTTCCAGAATACGAGTTTGAGCCTCATTCGCATGGGTCTTTTTCACTCTTTGTCTTACCCTCCAGACTCCCAAAACATAACGGGTCTCCTTTTAAGCCCTTTTCAGACCCTTTAAAAATGAAAAGATTGCCGAGCGATCTTGTGACCTTTCACGCTCGTTAAACTGAAATTTGAAGTCACGTCTGTCCGGCGGTAGTTTACCCCTTTTTTGGTCCAGATGGTCAACTGTACGAACAAAGGAATACTCTATTGAATTCTCATTCTTTAGAAGAGTATCCTCAGGTATAATTTTATTCCTTTTTCAGGCCTGAGGGACTAAATTTACGAAAAAGAAACCCCCACAGAGTCCATAGTTAAGCTCTTTTCAGACTCCCTAAAATTGAAAATATCGCCGAGTGACCTTATTCTTTCACACTCGCTAAAATGGTCCAGAAGAACATTCCTGATGGAGTCCATAGTTAAGATTTTTTCAGACTCCTTAAAATTGAAAAAATCGTCGAGTGATCTTGTCCTTTTCACACTCGTTAAAATGGTTTTGAATTGACGTCTAGTCGGTGCTACTTTATCCCTTTTTCGAACCGACTGGACTATTGTCGAAAAAGGTACCTCACTGGAGTATCCTTTTATGCTTTTTTAGACTCTCTAAATATGAAAAACTACTGAGCTTCCCTTCTCTGGGCTCATTAAACTTACATCGAAGGACGTTACCATTGTGTGTTCTATCAACCGCATTTGCATACCTTACCCATCAGCCTTGTAACAGTGTGTTTCTGCATCTTAACACCTTTGGCCACTGGAGGATTTTTCCCGAGTTTCATTTTCCCAGAACATCAGTCTTGTCCTTATGCCTTGAGCTTGTATGTTTGCAGTACTCGTTCCTCCACTGTAACATAATATTCCTTGATTCTTTTTCCAAAATCATCAAAAGAACAAAAAAAATCAAATATACCCCAAAACGAGGATGGGAAAAGTATTTTATTTATTGGCAGCATAATGAGTCGCCCTTGGATGAAGCACATCTGTCCGTTTGATCACCAAACTATGGGATGTAGTATGACCTTAGGAAGATTTTCCTCGCTATATAGAGTTGTGTCCTCCACCGTTTGGTTACTCTTCCAAACACATGGAGAGTTTGCTTTGCCTCCTGCTTCGTAGACTTATGATTAACAGATATGATGCCTGAGTCTTATCACGTGTCATGCTATCGTCCAAGGGAAGTTTGTCACTAAGCCTGAGTCAGCCCCTCTGCAATATGTCTCTTGTCCGCATCCCCGGCCATCCTGAACGTCCAATCAAGTCTTTGTTTGAAATCACTGAAGCCTTCAGTCCGATCATCAAGATTATCAAGTCCATAACCGATGAGCCGTCGAAGACCTCTGGGTAGTGCAATCATACACTCATATTACACTCCTACCCGAGTTTAGAAGATTTTGAAGTTGTTGCTCGAGCTCTGAAGTACAACCATCAGGCCGAATCAACTTTTGGGAGATGGATACTTTATATGTATATCTTTCGGGTTTCGAGATGTAGCTCCGCTGTGTATTATTCACGGCTACTCTTTATAGTTATTTGACATGGATCTACAATGTATTTGATTGGTAGCCATGGTTCTCTTTTATCTCGAGCATGGGTATGCCCGCCTCGGTGAGACATTTGTTATTTTGCAGACGACACCTCCTGATTCCTGATTCATGGGCTCACTCATTCAGCATATCAGTACAGATTGGTAAAAGATTGGTAATGTATTTCGTCCATCAGATTCTCTTCTGACCTCGCACATTAGGGGGCATCTGTTATAACCCTAAATTTCACCACACATGCTTACCTGGCATCAGGCCAACTCATATCCCTTCATTGCCAAAACATCTGCTGAGCAACCTCTTTGAAAATCCTCTTGGGTAAAGGTACACACACCCTAACCCACTACTGCACGCAGGTGAACGCTGGTAGGCCTACTACAGCCTGTGTTTACCTAACAAAGCACAAAAATAGGGAAGTTGCCGACATGACAAAAATCTATGGGTTAGTTAACTGAAACTCCCGACCATGCATGGCCGAGAGTTCGTCCAAAACCCTAGCTCCTTATAGCCTATAAAAGAAGGGGTAGGGGTACCATTTGGAAGGGGAAAATTATAAGTGAAGAAACTCTGCCCATTTGCTGAATCCATTGTCCCAACCTTTTAGCCTTTCCTCAAGCCTAAGGAGAATTAATGCAAAGCAGTTGGAGGACAAAGAAGAGGAGGAGCCTAGGATCAGGATCAAGGAGCGGTGGCTGGTCTCGACTTTGATTGTAAGTTGATTCATTTTGAAAATAATAAAAGAATACTTTTCCCGACCCAATGCATGGGTTATCTATGATTTGTGTAATTTATGCTTAATTTCTAACCCTCAAGTAGAAAAGTAGCATGCATGCGTAGTGTTTTGTCTTGATTGCAGGATAACTTTGGAAGGAGTAGCGCAAGTAAGCGGGCAAAGCGCAATGGAGGATCTACACCAAACATCAGTAAAAAGGTTAGTAGTTCCTTTCCATGCATGTATCGTGAAAGAGGGGTTTAAGTTTTGGGTGGTAGGTTAAAAAGTCATTTCTTTACGGTCAAAATCTGCATGCAAGTCTGACCCTAGTTTGCTAGTTCGTAGGGTATATTTCCCAACAACAGGTATGGAGAGGAGCCATGGGTTGGTTAAGAGTTAAAATGAAATGACTCCATGTGGGTAGGCTTGTCATCCAACCCTCCTTCTAGCACCAATTTTGTTGATGGGTCTAAATTCACCCGACGACAATAAGGGGTTATCCCTGGTAAGAAGTCCCAATTAGACCTCTCATCATTTGGAATAGGGAACCCATCCAGGTTCTAGACAGACAACCATTGCTGGTTGGTTTTACCGGTTGTGACCCAATCCATCGATGAGGGTGAGTGATGGGTGATTGTGCAAACAAAAGATGTAGATGAGGACTATCTAAATGTAGGCCTAATCTAATCCTAACCTACCCTATCCTATTTAGGAGAGAACATAGTAACAACATGAGTTGTAATAGAACTAAACTATGCATAAACCCTAATCAGATAGCTATGATAAAGGCACACAGTTAGAAACACATGCATACAAGTATATAACTAGAAAAATCTAAGTTATGTTTCTGCATACATTCACAACTCATTCACTCATGACATGTAATATAAGGAAGAGTAAAAAAACTGCAAGAAGACATATATTGCATCAGAATAGTCCATAAACAAACATGCTCTTACAACCCATGTGAACAATAAAAATTCTGCTTGAAATAGTTCATAGTAAAACAATGACACATGCAAGTCCTTCTCTCTATCAAAAGTTGGCCTTGAGGGCTTCTCCATACTAACAATTTTAGTAATAGTACATGAAAATTCTAAGGACAACTCTCCAATTTTAGTTGACATTGTATTCCCAAAGTAATTTAAAAGTGTACAATGGTTGAAGAGAAAAAAGCCCCTTTTTTGGGTTTAGTTCTAGTATTTATTGAGGTTCAATAAGCCTTTTGGCATTTCATCTCCCTCTGTGACATTTCGTCTTCCAACATTTTTCCTCATCCTCTTTGTGACGATGAGTAACAAGGACAACGAATACATTTTGAATTTGTCTCATAGCGCTGGTGGACAATCATAAATTTTGGCCATAGTGCACCTTGTCAGTCGTAATGATTGGCTTGGGAATTAGGGAATCGATAGTCATAGGGTTCAAACTCCTTCTTTAGTAGTACAATCTTGGTTCCCCTCACTAATTCCCATTTCTATAACAATCGACATCATTTTACTATTTTATTTTCTTTGGTTGTAGATCGCATTGCAAGAGTGCGTATCCCTCTGAGCATCGGTACCTAACACCGTTCAACATACATTAGATGAGAGTAAATCCAAATAAAAAATAAAGACTAATAATTAGAAGATGTATGAATGGGAAATAAAATAATTGTAATGTCAAGTAAGCTTCCCTGGATTCAATCCTTGGTTCGTCCACTCATGATTGAGGTGTTGTGTTTTTCGAGGCTTCCAACATTGTACTAACTCCTCCAATTTGTTTGAAGGAGTTAGTACTAAATCCTACGACCTGTAATAAGTATACCATGCATTAAAAATTTATCAAATAATATAACTAGAACGTTGTAGAGCTCAAAAATACCTTTCCAATGGTATAAAGAAGGCACAAAACAGACACCTGAGTCAAAAGTTATGGTCGATTTCTGAGAGACTATTTTTTTTAGTATTAGAGGAGTTAGTACTAAATCCTCTGACCTGTATTAGAGGAGTTAGTATTAACTCCTCTGATGTCGGAGGAGTTAATACTAACTCCTCTGACTTGTATCAAAGTGTTTTGAACTAACTCGTCTAATATGTATTGAAGGAGTTTGTTCTAACTCCTACGATATGCATAAGAGGAATTAAAGGGAAATCTTCTGAATCACTTTATAGGATTTAAAGGGAAATTCTCCTTCCGAGGAATGAAAAATTGGAAAAAATTCTAAGTGTCGATGGCATGTCCCGATTTTTGGGTTTCTCCGTTTTGTAGTAGAAAGGAATTTCGTGACTTGTCAATAAAGAAAAATGGAGTTAAAGGGAGTCATTTAATGTCATTTAGTTATGGGAGGTTATGTATTTAAAGTGACATTAAATAATTAACCACTTAAGCATTAAAAATGTATTTTTAATGCTTAATTAATAATTGGAGGAGAAATAAAGAACATATTTGATTTAGTCAAAAAGGGGAAATTCTAGAAGAGTTGATTTAGTCCAAAAGAGAAAGTTCTAGAAGGTATGGTTGAATGATCTAGAAGGGGTTGGAAAAGTATAAAAGAAGGGTAACCCCTCACTTATCATTATGATTATGATTTGATATCTTATTGGAGTGCTCTTGTAGCCAATGTTTTCGTTGGGGTTTTTGGAAAAAACCTTCCAATATTAGTTTGGTTTCGGTGTTGCAATATCCACCCTAGCTAGACAAGGAGGAGGATCCATCAAGGATTTTCATTGGAGCTTCATCTTGGGTTTGTTTTCAGTTTTGGATTGCAGTGATCTTCTTGGAGAGATTGTGGCACTTGGAGGGTTGGATCTCATATGTTGAGGGGGCCATGACATGATTCCAAGTTTTTGGCTTGTATTGTGTGTTTTCCATTGATGTATTGCAACTGCTATAGAAACCATTGGATTGTTGTATTCAATCTCCATCCATAATAAAATATTTCATGATTCTCTTCTATTCTAAATGTATCTAGGATGATTGCAATATGTTTGATAGAATGTCTTTAGTAGAATGAATGAAAAATATTTGTGGAAAAATAACATAATTCATAAAATATCTACCTGGATCTATTGGGGATATTATAGTGGTATCAAAGCTGGTGATCTTGCCAGCCTATGATTGCATTAGAGCATTTTCCTTAGCTAGAGAAGAAAAACAAATTTTGAGGTATTTTTGCAGAATTGTTTTATGGAAAAAAAGGGGGCTGCACACTTCAAGATGATATACAAAACTTTCATAGTAGAATTTTCCAAAACAAATTGGGTATTTTAATTCCTCTCGGAAAAATACCCAATTTCAAAAAAACCTAGCTGAAATGGATTCCGAGAACTAAAGTTATCATCATTTTAATTTCGGTACTTTTTTTTTTCAAAAACAACCGCGTGATTTATTACAGAAGAACTAGAGGAACATGGAACCATAAGCAATCAAATGAATCTAGATAATAAGTATATTTCATCTTGGAGAGTTTATTCCAGGTACATACATCAGATTTAAAGGGTTACATAAATGGATATAATCATTAATGGTAGACTGTTACCTACTTTCCTTCCTGGCTCACCAGTAGAAGAGGTGAAGCCTACGAGGGAGGAGTTAATGGCGAACCTTCTCCAGACACAAGAAAGCATAAATCATAGATTGCAACAATTTAAAGCTTCAAGACAATATAAGTCACGAAACAAGGAAAGACTTGGTAGATCTACAAAGGAAGTATCCAAGAGCCTCTACGAGGAGTTTGGTTTAAAGGGTGGTAAATAAACAACCTCAGGTCAACATACAAAAGAGCATGAGGAAAGCACAAATCAATTACTAGGTGGAAGTCCTAAATAAAATGATACCATGTTCATAAGATCTCTTCCGCCATATGAGGATTTGGATCAAGAAGAATCACATATTGCACCTATGAGCTTTCAGGTTGAGGACAAAGTGGAAGAGCATGCAAAGGAGGAACCTGATTCAGATTTATGGGTACATGAGGGGAGGAATGACTCAGAGATGGTTGACTCTATACATGATAGGAAGTATGGAGGTTATGTGTTACCTCTTGTGGAGGGGCCATTAATGGATCCGATGGTAGTTGTGGAAGCAGTGAGTGGGACCATGCTTCAGGGAGCAGGTGATAGGATAGGGATACATCACTTTGGGATCCTGGTTTAGTTGATATTAGGGGAGATATTTATATAGTGGAACATGATGATACAGTGGGGTGTAGTGGTATATAAAAATACACAATGTTATACGATGGTATGCAATGGGATTTTGGGATATTTCTCACGTGGAGACCTCCAGACAGAGACTTCAGACATATCAATGAGTTTGGTTCACTTTGGATCAATGAGTGGATGGAAAAGCCTCATGGGGAGGTATATCCCTTAGAGATCGATTGTTGAGTGGGGCATCACCAGAGCAAGGACATAGAGGAGGATACCTACAGGGTTTCTCTTAGACGTTGCCTTGAGTCCTAGGGAATACCGTTGGGGTTGACCAACACACTTGACACTTTCTAGTTTTGTAGTCGATGGCAGTGGCATCTAGTGCCATCTTTTGAGGCCAACAATACATTCAACAGGACATGGAGAGTTCATCTAAGTCAGTCAGAGGTGGCAGACAATATTATATCCATATCAAATTTCTTTCGTTTGGGCTATGTGATTGGAGTACAGGAGGACATCCATATTGTATTGGATCGATTTTCAAATATGTCAGATGACAGAATGCTGGATGGATATGAAGGTCTCACACATATAGTCTCTGAGTCCACACTTAGAGAAGAGATTATGAGGGATATGTGTGATTCACCTTTGGTAAGGAATTTTTGGGTACTCTCATGAGTATGAGGCACCACAGGTGACATGAATACTTTCCAGGGAGGTGTTTAGACTCCACAGATTACTTAGGTGCATGGATGGTGATCGAGATAGCAGATTTCCTGGTGAATTTTGGCAAGAGCCGAACAAATCAATAGACACCAAGTTTATTCCTAGTACTAGGATTCCACGAGATGAGGGCATACCAAGGAATTGGATCATTTTGACTCCGATGGTTACCAATATGGTGCAAGAACAATTAGTAGGTATTGGGAGCAGTGGAATTCCTATTTGGTGGTGGGATCCGATAATTCATCTGAGTGATGAATTGATTCAGATGATGGTCGACATAATTGTGACAGTGATTGGTGTACATGATTTTTGGGATGCCAACAGAGGGGAGGTTGAGACTTACTCTGTAGGGAAGGAAAGACTTGAGGCTAGCCATGGAATTGCAGGCTTAGAATTAAATGAGACACTTTCACATGAGAGGATTCAAGATGGTGGCTTCAGTCCCTTCAGGGAGATCCACTTATGGTTCTAGGAGAGGAGGATGCAAAATAGGCGCATTGGTTCGATGATGATGATCATAGTGGCGCAGTTTCAGCATGGTGGTACATTTTCAGGATTAGTTTGGGACCCTGTGATTACAGTGCTTGAAAATTCAACTATTATTAAAGAGGAGAGCATCAAATTTGACTTTCCAGAGTTTACTTTTGGGAGGATTAGGAGTGGTTGCTTGGAGGAGTGGTATTTTGTGGAGTTGACCACGTTTATGCAACTTATGATTCCCTCGCTTATCATGGGCAGCCAAGTGAATTCTTATATTGGCTCCTTACAGACCAATGTTACGAGTAGAGGGTGCTTCATGTCATACAGAGTAGTGTGGGATCCTGGTGACTTTACCATCTATGAGGTTCTTGTGTTCACCTAGAGGGACTTTGTGGACGATATGTTGGAATATTTTTTGGATGATACTTGGTTGATTGCAACAGACAAGAGATACTGGAGTATTGAGGTCTTTCCATTTGATACTTGGAGACTTGGTGACAACATAGAATTCTCTATGATATTTGATCTTAGAGTGGTGATATATTAGATGGGCTTGATCCTCGATAGTGGATGCGATTCTTTGAGGAATTAAAACTTGTGGACATAGAGTGAGCACAATGGTTCGATGACTATTATTAGAGTAGCACATCATCATCATGGTGGTTTATTTATGAGGATAGATTGGGACCCTGGGACAAGAGATAGTGCAATAGTTGACACAGAGGCAAGAGCCAATTTTTTTCTCTCATGAGGTTGATTCCCTAGGAAAGAAGTACATTGATGAGTTGATCGAGTTATTTCAACACTGAGTAGCCTTGCTTGCTAGAGGTTTTCGGGAGGCCTCTTATGCCCAGACATTGCCAGACCATGCCTTGAGTGGAGCATGTTTCACATCTTACAAGGTAGTTTGGGATCATGGTATCATCTTCAGTGTCAGTCTGGATCATTTAATGGAGCATCAAGTCATGATGGAATTGCTTGAGGACAATCAATCTTTGGGAAGGGAGGATTTGTCATGTCCCCATTTTGTAGTAGAAAGGAATTTTGTGGCTTGTAAATGAAGAAAAAGGGGGTCATTTAATGTCATTTAGTTATGGGAGGTTATGTATTTAAAGTGACATTAAATAATTAACCACTTAAGCATAAAAAATGTATTTTTAATGTTGAATTACTAATTGAAGGAGAAATAAGGATTATATTTGATTTAGTCAAAAAGGGGGAAATTATGAAGAGTTGATTTAGTCAAAAAGGGAAAGTTCTAGAAGGCATGGATGAAGGATCTAGAAGGGGTTGGAAAAGTATAAAATAAGGGTAACCCCTCACTTATCATTATGATTATGATTTGATATCTTATTAGAGTGCTCTTGTAGCCAACATTTTCATTGGGGTTTTGGGAAAAACCCTTCCACTATTGGTTTGGTTTCGGTGGTGCAATATCCACCCTAGCTAGACAAGGAGGAGGATCCATCTAGGATTTTCATTGGAGCTTCATCTTGGGTTTGTTTTTAGTTTTGAATTGCAGTGATCTTCTTGGAAAGGTTGTGGAACTTGGAGGATTGGATCTCATATGTTGAGGGGGCCATGCCATGATTCCATGTTTTTGACTTGTATTGTGTGTTTTCCATTGATGTATTGTAGCTGCTATAACAACCATTGGATTGTTGTATTCAGTCTCCATCCATAATAAAAAATTCCCTGACTCTCTTATATTCTAAGTGTATCTAGGATGCTTGCGATATGTTTGAAGGAATGTATTTAGTATAATGAATGCAAAATATTTGTGGAAAAATATCATAATTCATAAAATATCTGCCTGGATCTATTGGGGATATTACAATTGAATTGGCAAGAGACAATGAGAGCTTGAGTTTGAAAGTCCATAAATTCCTCATACGATCCCTGATTGAGGTGTTGGTTTTTGCAACACAGAGGGAAAAAAGAGATGCATTTATTGAGATAACAAAACATATTAGTCAAGCTTTTGAATGGATCCATTTTTTAAATGATGGCCATGGTTAACGAGGTTTTCTTAGCAAGAAAACCTTGGCAATTATTTTGGCACTTCCAGACCTCGGATTTAGATTCCGTCAGTTGCATTGGAATTTTAATGGTGAAAATAATACAATTGGAATGTTTTAGGGATGAAAGATTCACTTTGACATGCACCGAAAAATTGCTCCCAAAGACATTTTTTAATGAAACTTAAGGTCTCATGTTTGTTGATGCTTCACCCAAATTCAATTTCCTCAGTTACTGGGTCATCTGTGATGTACAAGTTCTTGATCCACCCAATGAGATTGAGGTTAAGATTTAATAGAACAAAGTTATAAATCCACCAAAACTACCAACTAACGTCCAATGCTCTTAACACTGTCTAGAAGTTGAAAGGACAAAATTTCTCCCAAAGTGAGTTTCAGAACCAATGAAAGACCTTTAGGTGTTGTGATTAACCCATATGATGCTAGAAGGAGCTTCCAAAATGAATATTTAGTTGTAATGTCAAGCAACACAAATCAAACAAGCTAGTACCATGTGCACAAAGAAAGCCACTGAGGAACACTAAAAATTGATTGTGACAATGATCTGAAGCGAATCAGGGGAGATAAGAAATTATTGACCAACTGTCTAGATAGGTGTGGAGAGTTTAGTCATTGGAAATGTAAGGAGATTAACTGATGAACAAAACAAGAAGGGATCCGAGATGGGAGGGGGACGAGATAAGACTCAAGGTGAAAGTGGGTTGCACTGATTTGATCAACATTGGTGAGAGGAAGCATGTTTTCCTCGATGTGCTCAACGATGATGAGGGGTCGACATCTTTCCACTGATGCATTTGCGACAGGAGGGAGAAACTCATCAAAATGTAGCGCGTTGGGGAAGAAGAGGTCAACCTCATCGATAAACATTGTAACGAATCAAAAGGGAGGGAGCGTCACTGTTATGTGATGCAATAGCGTGAGTAGAAGGGAGCCAGATAGTGAAAGGTGTGTGCGCGATGAATATAATAATGCGACCAATATTGGTGAGATGACATTGATCATGTGAACTTTGTCGATGATGAAGATGTGTGTCAGTGAGATTTGGTGGAGGCGCAATAACACGTTATCCAAGTTCAAAGGGAGGTGGCTTATGAATTGGTGAAGGAATCAATGTTGTGCCAATGTAGAGGTGAAATAAGGATGCACACTTTAATTCTGTATGTGTTAGTGCATGAAGGGGGTACTTGCAGAAGTGTGGATTGTTAGGTAGAAATGATTTAAGGAGGAACTATAAATGATAAGGCAAGGTAGGGTGAGGAGAACTTAGGCATAGCTATTTTCACGAGGGAGAGAGTGTGAGGGTTCCAATTGGAAAAATTGAAGGGCGGGCCAATTTATTGTCTTGGAGAGAGGCTAAGACAATAAAATTGGGAGGATGTTGTGTAGGAACAATAATACCTTCATTACCCATGCTGGAACATAGCCTCATTACTTTATCCTCATGGATGTAAGTTCTTAGTGCATCTTCCATGCCTCCGGTCTCTTTGCTGATTTTATCTGTTCTACTTTCCTTTAACTCTACAAAATGTGCAATCATTAGGATTTGATAGACTAAATAATTTAACAAGTTTATAAATACTATGCACCATTTTGTCCTATAAATACACCAAAAAAAATCTTTCTATTTTCCTGTGAATTATGTAGCTCAATTCACATTTCTCGGTGAATAAATGTAATCCTCTATCCAATACCTTTCTAATGACTGCTTCCTTTCTCAATTATGAGTCTTGAGCATAAATTTATGGTCATTTGTATATTATCCATTTACTTCTTCGACACATCCTTCAACTAGGTGCAATGTTTAGTTGTGCTTATGCATCCTTGCACACACTCCTTTAGAAATTTGACAAGAGCTCAAATGGGTTCATTCATGACCATATTTTGGACATTTTGGTCATTTTTCACCTTCATTTGAGCTCCATGCTAGTAGATACAACCTGCTGAAGTTTCTAGCCAATTTATCTTTTTATCCTTGAATGCTACATGTGTCTTCTATGTCCTCCTATGCATTTGTTGGTGCCCATAATTTCAATTGATCTCTATGGCTATCTTCTATGGATCAATATATTTCCATAGACTACTCTTTATCCCCAATTTGATTTTAGAGCAGGAAGTTGTGGCCCTCGAAGTGAATTGGTACCCAAAAATTACCCTCCAATATTTGGTCTATAACTCCCTCATACATGCTCTGTTTGAAGAAAAATTTACACCGTTAGAAATATCTCTCTGAGATTTGACATTTTTTTTGGAGGAACTATATGTCTTTGAAGGAGTCTTGGAAGGACAACAATTCCATACAATTTTTATTTTCAAAAAATGCTTTTTAGGCCTCCGAAAATGGGTTGCAAAAATATGATCTAGAAACCACCCAATTTTCCTGGTAATTTCCATTATTTTCTATAATTTATAGCTAAATTATGATGATTGGTATACTGGCGTGGCATCCCGAGTCCACTTTGTTGATGATTGCAACTATGTGAGACATTCTTCAGCTTATAAACTTGTGAGATGTGGATCATTGCAACCATGTGAAGATATTCTCCAGCTTACAAACCTGAGAGAAAGATCCTGAAGAGGGTATGTGGTTCCTACCTGAGAAAGAGATGGAACATAGATATCACCTCCTCGATTTAGAGAGTTGAGAATAACTCTAGATGATTATCCAGTATGAAAGGCGATCTGTTGAGTTGGACGTGCCTGTGGCTGAGCATAAGGTGAACGTGTGAAACCCCAAAGTGCTGGGTGCATCGTCATGAGAAAATAAATAAATATGATGTGTTAGCCTCCTCTGAGCAATAGAGTTAACGATAAACTCCAGATGATTCTCTTGTGTGAGGCAGTGGGAAAGAATATCTGTAGAGTGGACGTGCCTGTGGATGAGCACAGGTGTACGTGTGAAGATCTGGTTCTTTTGTGTAATGCAGTGAGCCAAAGATATGGACATCCCTATAGATGTGCCCCTAGTGGGTGTATCATATCCTTTGATATATTGTACAAGAGTTAGACCTACCTGTAACCCTAATTGTAATGTAAAGGGTATAGGTCGACCCCACCTTAATGTGACTGTTAATTATTGTAAAATATAATTAATCTGGTCAATATTAATTATATTTTAAGCTACTGAGGTTGGCCTTGTTGTGCCAATAGACACTTCTATTGATAGTATTAGGTTAGTATAAGTAAACTTAAATTCCCCATTGAGGAAACATATCTTTCATGTGAGTTTGGAAATTTCAGCATGTATACTTTCTTGGGAAAATTGCGCACCTCTCTTGGGCACTAGTCTTCTAGAGTTTGAGCACCCTCTTTTGTGCTAGGGTTTATCTTGGTGGTGAAGGTCTTTCTCTTGAGGAATATAGCAAAGGATTTGGCTGGGTTTTCTTCCCTTGTTGAGAAGGATTTCCCAAGATACTTCTTGTGTTCTTGTGCATGGTGCTTCTTCTTGTGATCTTGGTTACTGCAACTTTCTTGTTTATGGTTAAGACAAATGCAAATTGAAATGAAATTCATGCTTAACCTTGACTATTGAAAAATCAACAAACCTAGCATCTCTGGGTGGTTCCATGTCATCCTTCGACCATCCTGGACCTGCCATGTCGGCCCTTATCTTCTTCTTACTTCTCTTTCCCTTTCACTTTCCTTTGTTGGCACACACATTACTTTATTGACCAGCCCCACAGTCCTTGGTTTCCTATGTGGCACCTTCTCATTGGGTCACAGGGATGGGAGAGCCCTATCCTTCACATGTTATACCTGGAACTCAAAGTTTCATGCCGCTTTGATCCAATGGCTAAGGAATGGAGGGTTTCTATGGTGATCAACAATCACCGTCGCATCATGACCCCCTTCATCTTACTGATCGTTAACAAAGGAGGGAGGTACGCAATGGAAACAAGTGGTTTCCAACTTGGTGACATCTCAGATCTAGGTGAATTGCGGGCCCCCTTTGTAGTTTCCAAAACCAATAGGGGACCCCCCCACCTCAGGGTTCCGTGGCCTCAAACCCATGGTTCCACAGGTAGGCAAGTTCCTTGCCATTGTGGCTCCACCTCACCTGCCACTTTCCACACCTGCTTCTGCTACCACTGTGGCTTTCCACCATGGAAATACACATCAACCTCTATCACATAAGCTGACACGTGGCCCCCATGTCATGTTGACGTCATCATACAGAAAAATGGTGAAGTTTTTCCAATTTTTCCAAATTTCTCATTTTACCCAAAATGCCCAATAATACACAATTTTGAAATTTCTTGCTTGGATGCCATTGACTATCTACAACCAAGATTACTACATCCAATTTCCCCCCTGTACACTCGAATTCAATCTTTGTAAACTAAATTCGACTCCTTCTCATCGAATTCCCTAGGAATTCCACTACGAAAATTAGGGCTTTTTCCCAATTTCGCCCAATTTCACCATGGCGCTCTGCAAATTCTAAATTCTGGTCATTTTTTTCTCAATAATTTCCAAATCAACCTTTGCAACAATAAATTATCTTTTTATGCGGTCTGGTTGATAATTCTGGGCACAATTTCTCTTTAATTACCTATGCCAATTTCATTGCAATAATTTTATCGAATGAATTGCAGACATACTCATATGATATTATGTTAAACAATTTGCATGCATCTTCTGCAATTTTTAATTTTGCAATCTATTAATTGTCTAGACTCAGTGTTGAAAATGGGAGCTGATACCATGTTGTAGCATCCCCAACCCCAAACTGGGCCATGCCACACCAAAATTCCAACTCCGATACCATTACATAAAAAGAATGCTATGCATATGAACAACATTATGCAGAATAACAACCAATATACATATGCAACATAATACATGAAAACCCATAATAAAAAATAGATAAATAAGCAGACAATGATTAAATAAAATACAAGAAGACACTTGTCTTTGTAAAAAGTCACCAATTTCTTGCAGACCTCAAACTTTCCTCCCAACAATAGACTTTGCTGCTCATAAACTCTCAGCATCAGGTCACCCTTGATCTAGGGCTAAAACTCCACTAGGGAAAAGGAATTCTAATCCAGGATAAGGTCCATCAACAACAGAATAAGCTTAGACTCAAGATCCATAATTATCAAAGAAAGATGTAGCTCAGGTTGATACAAAAAGATAACGACAACTAAATAAATAGATGCAAATGAAGAAGACTAAAGATGAAGACAACTTGAGACATCCAGATTGAATCAATATAAGTATTCATCAAGGGGGAGTATGAAGGCCTAATTCATACTTATGATATGATGAAATTGTTATTAATGAAAGTAGACTTATTCTAGAAGTCTATGTATGATCAAATATGAGGACATTGTGAGAAGTTAGGGATGGAGATATTTATGGAGATATCGAGGAGGTAGTCATGCAGATGGTTGTATGAATTATCTATATTGTAAATATTTTTATGAGCACCCAATACTATATTACGAGGCCTCATGTACTGTATTTGTGTGTGAGAGTGATGTATCATTATTGTATATTAATGAAATGTGAACTTTGATAGATATTTTTCTTCTTATGCGTATGTTTCTATGTGTGTAAATGATTCTTTATGGCTTCTCTTGATCCAACACATTGGAGATATAATTTTTGGTTCTAGTGAGTTTGTTTTCTAGATGTGACTCACTATGTTGTTGTCCCTTTGTTATTCATGCTACTCCACAACCTCCTTCTCAAGGATGTGGCCTCATTGACTTGTGTGAGCCAGGCATTTATGACACTCATCTGGACCATTTGGGACTTTATCTAGTCCAATTGACACAGTTAGGGGCCATTCAAACAATTTTGGGAAGTTTCATGTAGCGACCTTCCAAAGTTAATTTATAGCATTTTACAACAATTTTTAGCCTTTAAAACTTGTCAAACTACATTAGGAACCTTTTCATGTTACTCTTCTCATCATCTGGTTTCTGATTATATTTGAAGCACCTACATTCAAGTTCATACACGAGTTTTTTTTCCAACAATTTGACCATCTCTTTTCCACCTCAACATCATGATTCTTGGCCTTTCCGCAACCTTATCTCCTCACATTCTTGCCTTTTTACTTCTTCATGCACATGTAAATAAATAAGGGAATTTCCTACTTGTATGAGGATTTTGGCACCTTAGCGCAATGTGCATATCTTTTGTATATATTTCTACCGCCATTGTTCACTTCATACGTAGCCATTATTAAATATAATTGATGTTTATTGTTCATTGTTTTGTGCTAAAATATACAATTGTATTCAATTGTTATTGTTCACTGCTATAACACATTAAGTTTCCATAGTTTAACATGTTGTCCACTGAATTTTCCTCAAAACCAAATCATTTGTGTTAGATCCTTGTACTCCTCAATGCATTTCCCCTCTAAAAAGGTAAAGATATATGAATCTTGCTCCAGACTAGACAAACATCTGACCCATTTGACTACCTTCCTTGTTGTTGACCAAAATTTGGTCATCTATATTTTCCCGCTCTTGGATTAATAAAAAAAAATGATATCGAAAGATGATTTTTTTGAACTATTATAAGTTCGTTATGTGGTCCCCAGTCTTAGCTCCATCATGTATTTTTCGGATTGGAAATCCGAGTTTGTATGCTCAAGATATTCAGATTTAAAGTTTAAAGCGAAAAAATACGCCTCTTTCATGTGGAATAAAACTAATATTTTGGAAGCGTTTTTAATTTTTTTTTGGGTTCAAGTCCCTTGAAAATATTCTTGTGATGGGTTCAAAACCCATAAAAAATATTCGTGGCATCTCTCATGAGCACATGTTATTCTCCTCTACTTAATTTTTATTTAAGTTATGGCGGTCAGTCGGACTCGCCATAACTCCCTCACCTCTCCCCTTCATCCCCCTCATGTCCGTCCTCGACAAACTCACCTCACTCCCCACATTTCCCACCCCCTCACTTCCACTACCTACATTTCTACCCTCCCCCCTACACTACCCTTTTCCCCTTTCCTACATTCTCGTGCCTCCCACACCTAACTCTTTTCATAAAACTTTATTATTATTATATTACTCACTTTTTAACTTTTCCATTTTATACATTATTTTATTTAATCCACATGTAACCTTATGCCATGTGCCCAAATCTCCTGGGATGACATGGAAATATGTTTAATTCTATGGCGGAGTGCCACATGGAAGCCAATTAATTGGAGACACATGTCAATATATTAATGGTTAGACAAAATTTAATCCAAGGGCCCAGATTTGTCCACGAATTTTGATCAATGGTGGTTGAATCACGATCTTGTAGAGGCCATAAATTTAGCTCCGGGTGTTGGAATCACACAAAATTTATGCTGTTGAAAAGGTATTTCAATGTAAAAGATGATGGTACAGGTTTTAAAGGCTAAAGGGTGCTAAATTTTCCACATAAATTAAAATATCATTCAGATTCATTTTTAATGGGCATGTGTTACAACTCAACTTCACGAGCTCATATCTTGAGATCCAGGTGACAGATTTGGACAAATTTTATATCGTTGGAAAGATAAGAAAATGAATATCAAATATGAAATGATTTACATGGCTAAAACATTTATTATCATTCCCACAGAATTAAAAAAAAATCATCCTCTTTTAAAGGGAAATTAATTAAATTTCAAAAATAAAAGTTTAATTAAACTTTTATTAAAAAGGGAGAGGGACCCACTTTCAATGTACTTGTATTAATGATGTGAATTCATTAATGAGGAATTAATGAGGCATTAATTAAAGGGAATGTTTCAAGAATAAACTTGTGCGGGAATTTCTAGAAGGGAGAAACCCTAACTACCCAAGTAGTTAGAAAATCTCTTCTTAAAAAGAGAAGATAGGCTCCATCAAAGGTCCAACAATGAGTATTCTAGAGAGAGACCATCATAGTAAGTTTATGTTGATCACATATTTCTTTTTCTTTATCAATTCCTTCATCCAGTTATTTCACCTCTTTCACTAGAAAGGTTTAACTGAAGACTGATAACTCCTTTTTTCTTCTTACCAGGTCTTGTTGTTCTTCTACCACCCACCATCTTCCTTCTAATAACTTATTTATTTTATTTATTTGCTTTATGTTCCGTGGGAGCCCCAATCCCAGTATTTAAGACACATATTTTAAATTTCAAAGAATATGTAACAGACTATATATTTTTTAGAAATTTTAAGAGAGCTACTTTGGGAACAATCTCGACTGTGCT
>ML784447.1:56848-73644 GCA_009831015.1 Picea engelmannii
GCATTCATTCCCTTAGCATTAAAACTAAACTCTAACTTATCATCCTTGGAGGCTAGCACAACAGACTTTGTATATCCAGTCTCTACTACATCCCAAACATCAACACCCAAGGCCATTAAGTATGTTCTCATTCTAATCTTCCATAAGGCAAAATTTGTTCCATCAAACAAAGGGGGCTTAGAGGCTGAAGTCCCTTCATGACTTGTCATGTTTAAGCTTATAGATCTACCTTTGAATAAAAGGAACCCGCTCTGATACCAATTTTTGAAATTACTAAGACAACTGAGAGGGGGGGGGGCTGAATCAATTGTTATTTTGCTTAAACAATTTTAAGTCAATTAATACATTCTTAATCTTTCTTCAAGTGATCATCAACATTATACAACATATGGACAATAAAAATAATGAGCATCAGTCACACATAAGGTATACAAAGAGACATATTTTCGCGAGGAAACCCATAAAGGGAGAAAAACTCTTCTTCTTCGAAATGATAGGCAGTATTTTAAGTTCTATACATCATCTATAATTGAGCACCAACTCAATGTGAGGCTGCTACCTCTATTTTACAAGCTGCAACTTGTTTGAGAGCACCGAATCTCTTATTTCTCTAGCACCCACTAGAAGGAAGCACCAAATCCCCTAATGTTCCAGCACCAACTGGATGGAAGCACCAAATTCCAGTTACACAGGCTCCAACCTATATAACAGAGAACACTTGTTCTCCCTTGCACCATCCTGCCACCCTGGTTTTTCTGGCTGCAACCAGATGGAAGCTACAACTCCCTGTGTTCAAGCTTCCACTTGAACCTCTGAGGACAACAGTCCTCCCTAGCACCTCCCAAACACCCTGGAATATAAATGAATAATTAAACAACCAACTACACAGATAAATCGATTCTTACCACTTCTTCTCTGTTCTAAAAATCTGGTCTTCTTCTAACTGTTCTGCAATTCTTTTCTTCCTTTGTCTATTCTACAATTCTGCTCTGCTTCAACTTGTTCTGTCATTCTGCTCTGCTTCAATTATTTTCCTCATCTGTTACTCTTCTATGACTTTTATCTCATACTGCGCATATTTTCAATCTCACACTGCGCATCCTGTGATTTTCCCTTTCTTACATTTTAATTCATTTTTCGTCCAGAACAACCCAACCATGCACAGTCTGTATCTTTTTCTTTTATGCACCACACCCACAACAGTTACACTTCACATCTTCTTAGGCAAAAGAAAACCGTCTAAGCAACTGAAATTCCAACCGATCAAGAATCATGACTCATTTTAGCTAACAGATTTGTAACTGATCAATTAACTATGAGATGGAACAATAGCCCTCCAATCATATTCAAACTCACTTGAACCGTTGGATTAAGAATAAAGAATCTTGTGCCTATTTCTCCATTTCATAATTTGACATTTTGAGATCCCTGTGGTGAAGCTTAGCATCTTCCTCCATCTTCCATCGATGTGCCCAATAGCTGTGATCACACGCTTATGCATAAAGTGCTTTCCCGATTTCGCATTTCGTGAATCTGGAGATGAGGCATCTCGACTCTCCAAGTCGCAATCCCCAAAACTCTGAAATGGAGCTTATCTAAACTGACTCCTTCCCTTCTCATGACCACCGACGGTGACCATAGGCTATGCCAAAAAGGCGTTTCATATTTTGCGAGTTTCCACACCATGCTCCGTTGACTCCAAGTTAGCGAAATTCCAATCGCTTGCCACTTGTCCTATGATTCAATAGTTCAGATCTGATCTTGATTCAACAGCTCAGATCATATCACGATTTCACATATCGTGATTTCAACGTTCTTGTGGTTATGTTTTTTGCCTCTCCAAGTCGCGATTCACGAAACTCCGAAATGGAGTCGGATCAACGGTCTAGATCACACCTTGATATGACGGCTGTGATTAAATCACGATTTCACATATCATGATTTCGGTGGTTATGTTTCTTTCCTCTACAAGTTGCGATAGGCGAAGCTCCGATATGGAGCTCAGATCAACGGTCCACGTTCTTGGTGATCTGATGGTCCTGATCTTTTTGTGATCTTGCATCTCATTGTTCCTTAGATGGAGGTTCTCATCACTCCAAGTCACGATAGGCGATACTTCGAGATAGAGCTGAATCAACGGTCCAGAACAAACCTCGATCTGACGGCTAAGATAGTTTCGTGATTTCGTATATCACAAATTTGAGAGGTTAGGGAACCCCGTTCCTTTGATTTTCCAATCAACGACATGATGATATTTCGCCACGTGTCCTGCCTGAAGATGGACGGTCCTCCTTCTTTCAGGATTTTGTGAGCCCACTTCTCCTTGCACTTTAATGAATGTGCAAGTTCTCCCTGATCCAACGATGGTCGAAACTTATGCTCAGATATGATTCTTGAGATCTGTCCTCCTCTTCTATGCATTCTTCTTGTCTACAATCAGATTTGACGGTCCTCCTTCTTTCGGGAATTAAAATGGGATCCAATGATCAGAAATGCTGCTTCTCCTTCCGAGCTTACTTTGTTCCGCTTACTCTGATTTTTCCATCGATGATCTGCCAACAATCCTCTGCACTATCTCTTTTGAGCTTATTCGAATCTTCTCTGCAGCATCTTCTCATAATGCACATCTATTACATACTTTCTGTACTCATGCCATCTTCATTGTTGTACTTTCCATCAATGACAAGCATACAAGCATGCGCTGTTTGTTAAATATTTGCCAACGCTTTGTAACCCTGTTTTTAGAATATAAAGTATTTGAGGTTGATCTATCATTATCTTTATTTCAGCTGCCCATGTGTCCACTTTGTTAAAGTTCTCTTATGCATGCATATCATCTTCTTTTATTTTTTTATTTTTTGATTAGAAATATTTATCTTAAACTATGATGGATGTGAGGAAATGTTTTCTATTTTTGTTGAATGTATGAAGTGTGCAGTTCCTGGTCATTTCTTAGGAACTTTCTTTAAAATAAAAACAAAACTTTTTATTCCTTGTTATTTTTTATTTCTTTGATTACCACGATGGACTTCTGCAAAGTCCCACATTCTGAAGATCTAGAGTCCCAAGAAAATATGAATTAAAGAGGAGTACCACCTCTATAAAAACACAGGGGGATTTATATCCTCGTGAGGTTGCCGTTTCGGTCCCGACGGATTCAAGCATCAACATTTTTGGCGACCATACCGGGGAATTTTTTTTTTCAAAAGATATGATACCTTTTGGATCCGATATTATTGGAAGGCTAGAAGTGGTCTAGTTGCAATTTGAGAGAAAATTTAGAGATTAATTCAAGATGAATTAGGTTTTGGAAAACCTTGTTCAAAGAGCATTGAATGACCTTGAAGGTTTATTGTTGAAATTCCAGTCACAAATCAGTTGTGACAACATTTATGGAACCACAAAACCACCAAAGATTTGGGAGGATGATCTCCCTGGAAACTCCATCCTCAAAACTAATGATCTTAAAGAAATGTGCCCCAATGACTTCACTAAAAATATCTTTCAATTTTAAGAAGACATATATGAAGACTCCTCCGAGGATTTTTTCTCATACTATCAAGATATTTCATCTCCTCCATCAACAAAAGTTGTTCAAGGAATAGTGAAAGGAGAAGGTATCCAAATAAATAAAAGGTTTCATAGAAGCCCACTCAATTTGCAAGGAGAGGTTCACCCGTTTCTAGATATTTCCATGGACAAATTTCCAACATTCAGCGGGAATGTTTCAGAAGATGCAAAGAAACATTTCATTAAATTTGACAGTGCTTGTGAAAATTTTAATGTGGCTCAAAATGATGTTGCATGCCCGTTATTTATCTTGACTTTAAAATAAGATGAATGGTTTTATTCATTGCTGCCCGGAACCATCACTAGTTGGGATGTACTAAAAAAATTGTTTGTCGAACGATATTTCTCAAGAAAAGATCCATATTCTCTTTTCTTAAAGTTGGTTGAAATTGGGATGAACAAAGAAGAAACAATTAAATATTTCTCTTTCATATTTATGAAAGTTCTTCATGAGACTCCTCAAGAAATGTTTCCAAACGATGCCGTTATTTTCATCTGTTACGAAAGTGCTTTGCCCACAAATTTGAGATTTATATTGAGGCAAGAAGGTAAACACCACTGGAAAGAATTAATGCAACTAACTCAACTCATTGAAAGATTTGTTCTTGAAAACGGTGCCAACATATTAGATCCCCCAAAATTTATCCAAGACAATGGAGGAATGAATTTAGAAGAAAACTTTGAGGAAAGAAATGGATTTTTTTTTCCAGATCCTGATCTTGAAACAAAAAATGAAAACACTAAATTTTCAATCCAAGAAGAACACCATCCTCTATATGTTTCATGTGAGGTAAATTTCAACCTCTCATTTGCTCAATTTGAGAATGATGATTATAGAAAAATCAAGGATGAACATGAGGACTTAATTCAATTTGAAAAGATTGTAGCAAAGTATCAAATAATACAACCAAGGTACATCAAGCCACAATAACAATGTTTACATCAGAGGGATAGAAATCATCACTTTACACCAGATTTGTATTATGTTGATTGTTTTCCTGAAGAAAAGTTTCGTGAAGAAATTATTTTTCAAGCATCAAAGGAAAGACATTTGAAGAAAGAGGCATCATGGATGATACATTTTATTTCTGAAGATCATGAATTTATTGATGAACAACAAAATATGGCCTTACAGTTCCCCACAAAAGTTCACCAACAATTCACCATTGCAACCTCACCACGGAGACATGATCATTGTACAAAGGAAGAATTCCTTCAAGGAATTGATGTCGAATAAAAAATATTAGATGTGGTTGATGATAAGGAAAAATATGAAATTATTCTCAGAATGGAAACTTCTTATCCAATCAAAGAACACAATATTCTTGAGAAAATAAAAGTTGATTTAATTGAATCATGGCTCGAAAGCATTGTTGGCCAAGCGATACAATCAAATTTCAAGCACATCTTGTTCAGTCTCATCACAATATACTTTGGGCATGTTTTTGATCATTTGGTAGCAGCCTCAACATATTTCCCAATTCGTGAGCTCATTCTACAAGTCAGTTGGATGCTTAAATGGCTCCATTGGAAATATGCCTACACCTTATATGCCCCTTTCTTTCAAGTAAGTTAGGGTAGGTAGATCATATGTACATATTTTTGTTCAATGTTGCACATTAAGGTAGTCAAACTTGAAGGTAACTCCAAGAAAGAAGAAGAATTACACGAATTTATTTTGAAGATGACTCCATAGCCTAACGAAGAAGGTAACTGGTCTTGAGATTTTGGTGTTCTCAAACCCATAGGGGGTCAATGTCCCACAGTTGGAGCCAGTTGTTGACCAAAATTTGGTCATCTATATTTTCCTGCTCTTGTATTAATAAAAAAAATGATATCGGAATATGAAAATTTTTGAACTATTATAAGCTCATTATGTGGTCCTTGGTCTCAGCTTTGTCACACATTTTTCGAATCAAAAATCTCAGTTCATATGCTCAAGATATCCAGGTTTAAAGTTTAAAGCGGAAAAAATGCACCTCTTTCATGTGTAATAAAGCTAATATTTTGGAAGCGCCTTTAATTTTTTTTTGGGTTCAAGTCCCTTGAAAATCTTCTTGTGTTGGTTTCAAAACCCATAAAAAATATTCATGACATCTCTCGTGGGCACATGTCATTCTCCTATACTTAGTTTTTATTTGAGTTATGACGGTCAGTCAGACTCGCCATAACTCCCTCACCTCTCCCTTTCATCCCCCTCACGTCCGTCCTCGACAAACTCACCTCACTCCCAAACCCTTCCTCACTCCCCACATTTCCCACCCCCTCACTTCCGCTCATTACAAAATCCCCTCTCCATTTCCTCACCTGTCATCCCTCACATTCCAATACTTAAATTTTTTTGAGTTATGGCGGTCGATCAAACTTTCCATAACCCAACTCACTCCCTCCCCCTCACTTCCCAACCCACCCCCGACACTCTCACCTCACCTCTCCCTCACCCTACGTCACTCCCTCTCACTCCCGTCCCTACATTTCTCCCTCCCATATTCCACCACCTACATTTCTACCCTCCCCCCTAAACTACCCTTTTCCCCTTTCCTACATTCCCATGCCTCCCACACTTAACTCTTTTCATAAAACTCCATTATTATTATATTACTCACCTTTTAACTTTTCCATTTGATACCTTATTTTATTTAACCCACATGTAACCTTGTGCCATGTGCCCAAATCTCCTTGGATGGCATGGAAATATGTTTAAGCCTATGGAGGAGTGCCACATGGAAGCCAATTAATTGGAGACACATGGAATTATATTAATGGTTGGACGAAATTTAATTGAAAGGCCTAGATTTGTCCACTAATTTTGATCAATGGTGGCTGAGTCACGATCTCGTAGAGACCATAACTTGAGCTCCAGGTGTCGAAATCGTGCAAAATTTATACTGTTGGAAATGTATTTAGACGTATAAAATGATGGTATAGGTTTAAAAGTCTGAAAATTGCTATATTTTCCCCTGAAATTAAAATATCACTCAGCTTCAGTTTTAATGGGCATGTGTGACAACTCAACTTCACGAGCTCATATCTTGAGATCCAGGCGACAGATTTGGAAAAAATTTATATCATTGGAAAGATATGAAAATGAAGATCACATATGAAATGATTTTCATGGATAAAAAATTTATTATCATTCCCATAGGATTAAAACACATTTGTCCTCTTTTAAAGGGGAATTAATTAAATCTCAAAAATACAAGTTCAATTAAACTTTTATTAAAAAGGGAGAATGAACCACTTTAAATGTATTTGTATTAATGATGTGAATTCATTAATGAAGAATTAATGAGACATTAATTAAAGGGAACATTTCAAGAAGAAACTTGTACGGGAATTTCTAGAAGGGAGAAACCCTAACTACCCAAGTAGTTAGAAAATCTCTCTTTAAAAAGAAAAGAGAGGCTCCATCAAAGGTCCAACAATGAGTATTGTAGAGAGAGACCATCATAGTAAGTTTATGTTCATCACACCTTTATTTTTCTTTATCAATTCCTTCATCCAATTATTCCATCTCTTTCACTAGAAAGGTTTAACCGAAGAATGATAACTCCTCTTTTCTTCTTACCAGGTCTTGTTGTTCTTCTATTTCCCACTATCTTCCTTCTAAGAGATTATTTCTTGTATTTATTTGCTTTATGGTCCGCAGGAGCCCCAGTCCCAGTCTTTAAGACAAACACATTTTAAATTTCAAAGAATATGTAACAGACTATATATTTTTTATAAATTTCAAGAGAGCTACTTTGGGAACAATCTCGACTGTGCTTTGTAATCCTGTTTTTAGAATATAAATTATTTGAGGTTGATATATCATTATCTTTATTTGAGATGCCCATGTGTCCACTCTGTTATGCATGCAGATCATCTTCTTTTTATTTTTATTTTTTGTGATAAAAAATCTTTATCTTAAACTATGATGGATGTGAGGAAATTTAATCTATTTTTTTTGAATGTATGGAGCGTGCGGTCCCTGGTCATTTCTTAGGAACTTTCTTTAAAAGAAAAACAAAACATTTTATTCCTTGTTGTTTTATATTTATTTGATTACCACGATAGAATTATGCAAAGTCCCACATTCTGAAGATCTAGAGTCCCAAAAAAACCTGAATTAAAGAGGAGTACCACCTCTATAAAAACGCAGGAGGATTTATATCGTCATGAGGTTTCCATTTTGGTCTTGGTGGATTTAAGAGTCAACACATTCAAGGCCAGGAAACCTCAAATGGCGGAAGAAGTTGGAGCAAAACAATATCAAGTTTTTATTCAATGAATCCCTTTAGAAGAAGTGGAAGGAGATGATAAGTCAGTTTTCTCATATTCTACAACGAATCCCTACCATGGAAATTTCACCTACAACAAGTTGGCCCTTCAATGAATGAACACCATTCAAGGTACAAGTAAGGTTTGAAATTCCCAAATTTGAAGGCCCTTCAAAGGTTGAACACCATTCAAGATACACGTAAACTTTGAAATTCCCTAATTTGAAGGAAATATAGATGAAAACATGCTCTAAAGTGGCTCAATCAACTAGAGGATACTTCTATGTTAATAATTTTTCAAACAAGGAAAATATTACCTTTGCCTCCTAAAATTATCCCCCATGTAAAAAATTGGTGGAATACTATTAGCACAAGGGCAGACCCAGGGTTCATCGCTTCAACAACGCACCGACAAAACCCTAACTACCAGCCCTTTCGGCAATGCCTGTGAAGTAGATGAAGTCTCACCCGAGGTAGAGGCAGGGGTGGTTGCATGACTCCAGTGTCTGCAACCTTAGCTGGTCATGCAACCTTAGCTAGGACACAGATCTGTGATTGTACACCTTAACAGGGGACTTAACAATTATAGTTCATTAGTATTCAACCTTATTTTACAACACAGATAAACCCTAATTACAGAGCATCACAGTATTCATCCAGATCTAATATATTCAAGCACTAAGTGTATCAACATAGCTTAGATCTAACATCTTATTCACATAATTAGGCACTAAGATATCATATTCATCTAAGCATAAATCATTACACTAAATATAAATCATATGAACCATAAAACATTCATAATGCACAAGACAACCACAATGCACAAAGAAACCACAACACAAGATATACGTGGTTCACCCCCAGCCTGGGGCTATGTCCACCAACTCTTCTTCTTTTTATTGTCTTCTGTCAATCTCTACACACACAGATCCACAAGATCCTACTCTGCATAGGATAGGATATCTGCACGCACTTCGCTAGATCCTCCTTCCCCAAGCTAGGTCACATCACAAATCCTTTACACAGTCTCTTATAGTCACTTGCACCTAGCTCTGCAAGTTCTGCACATAGAATGCACAGAGCATTTACAATTTGCACTTAGCACTTAGCACTTAGCAAGGTACCAAGCCTCTCTTTTCATCACCTAGACATCTATTTATACATTACAAAAAGGGCCTAAATATGGGTAAACCCATGGGCCAACATCCCCATACCCGTTACATAGCCCAAAACCAAAAAATCCCTAAACGAGGGGTCGACATTCCACGATCTCCGCTTCGACTTGCAATCCGCCTTCGACAGCCTGTTGAAGTCCCAAAATAGGTCAAACATGACCAAGGATACTCAAAACTTGGTCAAGGGCCAACAAGCCCCCAACACTCACCTATGACTTGTTCCGAGTCACTTTGATCTGGGTAGCTCTGCCTCAAAAGCCTTGAGCTTGGCTCGAGCTACTTCGACATGTTGCTGTGCCAAGGCCTCCTGCTCGATGAACTCTTGAATAAATACTTCATTGAAAAGTCCCTCTAAGCGCTGTTCAACTGCAGTGACTACTTTTTCCAGTTCTGCTCCTCGATGTTCAATCTCCTCGAACAGTATGCAAGCCTAGTCCTGAATTGGTTGGAGCCTCTGAGTCACTTCCATGACTTTGCTCTGAATGGTGTGGACTTTCTGTTGAGTAGTGAAATGTTCTTGGGATCTCTTCATCCTTTCCATTGCTGACAGAGGTTTCAAATACACCTATACTTTCGCTGCTTGCTTCTTTGCCTCTTGGAGCTGTGACTCCAGTTCCTTTAGTTCAGGGTCTTCAATAAGTCGCTCGTAGGTTTGCACACTTCTACTGCTAATATGTTTACATTCTAGAGCGAATGCTCTGATCCTCTCAACTGCACTCCGGGTAGTGGCTTCTCTTTAGTCTCACACGTCCCATGGAGTGCTTGACACTACTCGTAGCTCTAAGTTTTCTATCCTCTATTGAAGCTGTTGGATAGCTTCCACAAGATGCGCTACTTGTTTCTTCACTAGTTCTTCCAGCTTTTGTTCTAAGCCAGTCACAGAGTGAAGTTCTCTGTTGACTGCTTCTTTTACTCCAACCTGCTTTACGAGCGGCTGTTCCTTCTCTTGCTAGATCTGCGCTTTCTCCTCTTCAAAATTGGTTTGGAGGTCATCCTTCTCCTATTGCACAACTCGACGTTTCTCTACCATTTCCTCTTGTGCTTGCTATAGGGCCATTATGGCCTGTTCTTTCTCTTCTTGTGTGTGATGAAGATGAACTTCAGTCACATCATCTATTCTGTGGATTTGGGTAGGCTCATTTCCCAACTCTGGTTCTTCTAATGGCGGGGGTGTAGTGGACACTGCACAACTGGAGTGAAGGGCTTGCTGCACTCCTCTGAGTTCTTCCTCAATCCTATCATACATGGCTGCTTGTTTGGCTTCAATGTTCTGTAAGAGGTCTTTTGAGGTGTTTGATATGATTGCGATGATGAAGTCGAAGTCATCAAGCATGAGCAAAGTTTGTAGCTTAGTCTTGGTGGCTTTGGATTTCTTCAGCGAGGTAGGTTTCATGGGGGAAACATTTCTTTTTTTAGAGGGATCAGTGTCATCAACATGATCCCTAGGTGGTGTTACTTTGACTTGCTTCTACTGATCGCCTTTGCCATTGGTCTCTTCTCTATCTACTTCGTCATCACCTCCTTGTCTAGGTGATTCTGAAGTGGTTTCATTTGATGCACTGCTTAGTTTTTGTACCTCTTCGGTCTTCTTCCTTTTTCTAGGTCTAGGTGTATCATTCTCTTCGTGAGTGGCCTCCAAGTTGCCAATTAGTTTAGGATTGAAAATTTCTGTGGGGTCAGCAGGGATAAGGAGCTCTGCAGACTAGTCCTTAGTTATCTCTTCGAGGTCCTCCTCTGTGAGCTCATAGTATGACTGAAGCTCTTCTTTATGCTTGTCTGCACGTGCAATGATGTAGATAAAGTGTCGATCTGCGCGAAACTTCATAAGGGGTCTAAACTGGTGCAGGGTGTTCGACGTCACACGAGGGATAGCTCCAATATCCCTCTTTAACTAGAGGTAGTATGTATGGAATACTGCATTCGACTGCCATTTTTTCCCCATATCGCTCGAGTACCAGAGCGTGGTGAACTTCGCAGTGAGTGACTTGAATGGATCAATGTCAGGGAAGGTCACAACTTCCAACATCTCCCAAGAAGTAAACATGATGAGGATCAACAACCAGCTAAAATGGAACTCATAGCCCTGATCCTGAGCTTCATGGCAATCCAATTCTAGCTGGTTAACTAAGTACTTCGCCCAGTTCTTTTGGAGTCCTTCTACACATTTTCCGGCAAGGTCAACAACAAACCCTGTGACCTGCATAGGTCTGTTCTTTCTCACCAACTTTCCTGTGAGCAGCAGGAAGGACAGGTACACTGTGCCATTTTGGATGGAGGCTATCTTGTAGCCTCGCTTCCCCTTTTCTACATTGCCATAGGTATCCTTAATTCTCTGTACTAGGGTGCAGTCTGCAGCCTTCCCTGGGTAGAAGTCTTGCGGGTCGGGTCCCTGCATGCTCAATCTGATGATCCTATGGATCAATGTTGGATCGACTGTGATGCATTTGTCTAGACATATATAGCCACCATGGTAGCACGATACCAGGATCTTAACACACGTGTTAACGTCCTAGTGCCTTCCAAAATGTGGAATCTTCATCACATTCAAGATGGTGGACTGTACGAGGTTCATAGTCCATGGTTGGGAGATTATTTTCAAGTTCTTCCCCTTCATCCTAGTCAAGTATCTGTGAGGGGTGAGCATACTATGGTTCTTGTGGTTCCCTAGGTTGAAGTCGCTGAATTTTAATTTCGTGATCTTATCCTACTGTGTTCTAATTGCACGTATCCCCTTCGGGAGGTACACAGTAACCATGGTGTAATTGAAGTCTTTGGGGACACTGTCACGACTCACCACGCCAACCATAGGTGGAATGTAGTCGGGTAGGATAGTTGGGATTAACTTTTCATTTTCCAAGTCATCTCGATGCTTGGTTCTTTTCTCAGCTGCAAGTCAGGATGGTCCAGATCCGTGAGCAGTCGACGGAGAGGCTTGCACTCCTCTCGTCGATGAAGATTGAATTCCTATGGACATTACTTTTTCAGCCATCAAATCTATTAGAACTTCTTCTACATACTTCTCTATGGCGTTGATTTCGTCCGACATGCACGCTTAGATCGGATAACTCAGGTGGATGAATGAGCGCTCAAAGAAATAAAATAGGTGTCAATCTCAATAAACACAACGTGGTAGCAATGAGTTCTTTTGTTAGCTCGTATACAATTCGCAAAAGTGTTCTTGGTGCAATAGTCGACGGATTAAGTAGAAAACAAGGTAACATTTCTCTCCAATGGGTGAGAAGCCTTCATAAATGCAGTTCTGTCCATTATGACGCGATCCCAACGGTCTGATGGAGAGCTTTCTGGTCATAATTGTTGTTCTAACCATTCGGGGGCATCGATCTAATGGTCATAATGCCTTCAATGGTTATAATGCTTCGCCATGGAAAAGTGCCATGTTGCATTGTTTTGATATCCAGACGATGTTTCAGTTTTCCAAACCTTCCTTCTGGGAAGTCCCCTCTTGAACCTTCTGCAACTTTTCTATATTTGCTCTCTTCTTGCTGAGATTTCTAGCCTTCTTCCCTATGATCTTCATCTCGATATTCCTCTTTCCATTCTGATTCTTATCTCCTTTTGGTATAGTAACTTCACACTGTTGAGATTCTTTCATAGGGTTAGAGAGTAATACTTCTTCTCTGTATGGGATAGGTTCTCCACTCTTTAGTGAGTCCTCTTGTGTTCTTTCGACTTCAAAGTCCAAGTTTCTGGTTCTAAACAACTTCGATCTGTTCTCCTATTCTTCAATCAAATGCGTTATCCTCCTATTCATGAAATCTTTTAATTCTTGATTATTTTGTTCCAGGGCTTCCTCTTCTTTTCTTCTGGTTCGATCCTTCTCAATCCAGGTTTTTCCTAGTAACATAGCAAATGGAGTGCTGCTCTCAATAAATTTAACAACCTCAAAATATTCCTCTGTCAAAGTTCCATGAGCACTCATAGATATCTAGGTGAGTCTTCCACATAGGGTTATCAACTTTCCTCTAAATAATCCTATTCCTCCCAATGAAGGAATCATAGAAGGCTTTCCTAAAATTTCCCAGGTTCTTTCTGTCATGATATTCACTTGTGTTTCTTCATCCATAACACAGTCAATGTCGAAGTCTCCTATTCTTGTTTCTATGCACCCTTTTTATTTGAAGATCTCTGATAAGTTGACATTTCTCTAATCATTCAAGGTTTCTTTCATTTGTAGCAATACATTCTCTGATTCTTTCTGGGGTTCTGCCATGGTCTTAGTTTCTTGATCTCCCTCAGGGTTTTCTTGTCTCATATTCAATCTTTCAACCTTATAAATCATTCTAGGGCAATCCAAAACTTCATGATTCATAGATTTACAACAAAGACAACTAGATATTATACCAGGGCATTCCTTAGCAAGATGCCCCGATATTCAACAACTATAACAAAGAGTTAATCCTCATTTTCTTTGAAATGATCCCTAACCTTTCTTGTACTACGCACTAGGGTCATAAGAGCTAACCTACAAAAATTTCTCTCTAGGATCCTGCATCGATTTGTTAGTCCAAACATTCTTTCTATGCATAGGAATAACACATCTTTCATCATTTATATCATATCTACTCATATCAAATCTTCTTTCTTCTAGTGATGCCCTAGTTTTCAGGCTAGGACAAAATTTATCAAACATACTTAGATTCATACTTTCAAAACAAAAATTTCCACTTATCTTACCTTTTCAATAAAAACATTTCACCATTCTTACCTTTATTAGAGCACAAAGCTTTAAGATATTACCTCTTTTCTTCAGATTTGACTTGTCTTCTTAGCACAGAGCTTCACAAGTCAAGTAGAGTACTACACACTAAGGCAAGATATATATGCACAAAGATTTCTCTTTTCTTCAATTCCCAACAATGATAGTTTTAGGTCTCAACAACGGAACCATTTGTTGGCCCAAGGGCAGACCTAGGGTTCAATGCTTCAACAACGCACCAAAAAAACCCTAACTACCGACCCTTTCGGCAACACCTGCGAAGCAGATGAAGTCTCACCCGAGGTAGAGGTAGGGGTGGTTGCAGGACTCCAGTGTCTACAACCTTAGCTGGGACACATATATGTGATTATACACCTTAACAGGGGACTTAGCAGTTATAGTTCATTAGTATTCAACCTTAGTTTACAATGCAGATAAACCCTAATTATAGAGTATCACAGTATTCATCTAGATCTAATATATTTAAGCACTAAGCGTATCAACATAGCTCAGATCTAGCATCTTATTAACATCATTAGGCACTAAGATATCATATTCATCTAAGCATAAATCATTACACTAAGCATACATCATATGAACCATAAAGAATGTTGGCAAATGTTTAACAGGTATTATGCTAGTATGCTTGTCATTGATGGCAAGTACAAACAGTGGAGATGGCAGGATAAGGAGGATAAAATCCCTTGGGGATTCGGACGTGAAATCTCAGGAGAAATAGCGTTGAGGAAAACGTGCACAGCAAGGCTCAAGGATCCACAACAGAGGAGAAGGAAGACAGAGATCCATAGCCATTGGATCTCATTCAGAAATCTCGTCAGCCGTCAGATCGGACCAGAGCTACATGAGATTTACCATCGAGAAATGCCAAGGTGAAATCCCGACAGAACATCGACCGTCAGATCTGATTATAGACAAGAAAAGCGCACTGAAAAGGAGGACAGATCTCAGACGTTAGATCCAAGCGTAGGACCCGACCACCATTGGATTGAGGAGAACCTGCACGGTCTTTAAAGTGCAAGGAGGTTTGGCTGCGGTCATGGGGATAACGATCATATGGACTAGGAGCCTAGCCATCAGAGTTTCGAGAATCGCGAGTTGGATATGTCAAAGTTCATTGACATCACAAACCCCGAAATCGCGATGAGTGAAATCTCGATTGAACCTAAACTGTCAGATCAAGATATGATCTAGACCATCGACTCGACCCACGTCAACAGACCACGTCAGCTAAGCGACACATGGCACAACCAGGTAGTGACAAGTGTCAGACTGATTCAACAATTCAGGCACATGTGGGTAACGAATCAAAGTGACATGTAGCAGTATTTAACATGTGTCAAACCACGTGTGACATCAGCAGAGACATCGGTGATCGAGACTTTGAAATGACAAATTCACTTGACATCAAAAGTCTCGAAATCTCGGAGGGATCGGGACCGTCCATCTGAGGGACAGGTGTTGAAGATCAAGGCATCGTCGACATTTTGTTCATCGGGAAATCAGGGATCCCGTTGACAAGAGTTTTGTGCAAGTCAGAATCGCGATCCGCGAAACCCCGATGAGTGGGGGCCAACTGTCAGCACAACAATGAAGGAGGATGGTGGCATAGTGGAGGCCAACTGTCAAAGATAAAGAGCGTATCGGGATTCAACATACCGAGAGTCCCGTTGACTTGTTCATCTTTGCATCACAAACCCCGTAGCCCCGACGGGATAAGGCTGAGGTCACAGCCCTTGGCCACATCAGCGAGAGATGGACAGATGTCAGAGGACAAAGAGGAGCCGAGTCTTGTCGCACAGTCAGGTGGAGAACGATATAGAAGGTGACACGACAGGAGTGGGGCCATTCGTCAATACTCCACCATTCCGGACCCCCCCCCTGTATTAAATATAGAAAGGCAAGGGGGGTCTGGAATCGCATGAGAGTCGTTGATCTGAACACTTTAATCCTGACCACTCGAAATATGCGTGCCCAATTCTGGACCCCCGCCCCCCTCCGCTTAAAGATAGAATGGCAAGGGGGCTCCAGAATCGAATCCAGACCGTAGATATGAGAGCACAAATACTGACTGTCTAGATTTGCTCACCGCATATCCAATGATGTAAATGAATTTAAACAAAATCGGAGGGCTACTAAGGCACGACGCAGTGAGACTGCCATAAACCATTGATGATGTCTGCTAGAGAAGTCGAAGAGACCGCTGAGTGATCGCCAGAAGAGATGAAGAGCTCCAAGCTTCGTCCAAGTGAAGAAAGACTACTCTTAGAAGGAATTGACAGATGGATGAGTGTGGAAGCCTGTAACTAAAACAAAGAAGGTGAGCTCGACTGTCATAGAGAAGACGAAGAATCTCAACTGCCAGAGAGACTGAGAAATCTCAACATAACATCCAGTAATGCTGAACGCATGGGAAAACGGCCAGAGAAGCTGAAGAGTCACGATGATAATCAGACAGAACACTCAAGAGGTGGAGGATAATGGTACAGAGTCAGCATGCAGAGGGATTGTGAACACTGCATGCACAAGGTGCACAGAAGCTATAAAGACACGGTACAGAGAAGAGATGGGTTGCCGTTGCTGTTGCCGTTGGAGGTTGTTGTGATTGTTGTTGGTGAAGATAATTCATGGTTGAAGAAGGATCAGAGTGCAACAGCTGAAGAGCAGAGAAGAGGAACTGTGCGGTGACTGGGCATAGCGCACAGAGAAACTAAATGCAGCAGAACAATGATAAGTCAGGTAAGCCATCGTCGAACATCATATCACTGTAATAAATTCAGTAGCAAAGATTTATATTTCAGGGTGGTTGGGAGGAGCTAGGGAGGACTGGTGTCCTCAAAGGTTTAGGTAGGTGCTTGAACACAGGGAGTTGGTGCTTCCTTCTAGTGGGTGCTAGAGAAAACAGGGAGTTGGTGCTAGAGAAAACAGAGAGTTGGTGCTCTCAGCAAGTTGCAGCTTGCAAAACTGAGGTTGTAGCCTCACTATGAGTTGGTGCTCATATGTATGATACTGTAAAGATTGTAACCATTACTTATCATATAAAGAAAAAGAGGT
>ML784447.1:103544-118175 GCA_009831015.1 Picea engelmannii
GGGCATCCACTGTGCATGGAAAAGTGATTTGGTAAGTGAGTAAGAACATTAACAACATATATGAAATAAAATAAATAAAGTCAAATAAGTGTTTCACCAAGAACTCATCACAGAATGCCATGAAGCTGTGATGCATGTATAAAGATGCTAGATGTGGATTGAACATAATATTTTGATTACATCAATTTTGTTTCTTGGTCACATTAGTGGGAAGGATACTAAGCATGATTGCATGTTGTTATAGCGTCAAATGCCACCTCTTAGTTATTTTTATCTTAGTTTGGTATTTTGTTTGAAAAGTAATTTATATATGGTCATAGGTACGTTGTAGTATAACCCACTACCATAGGGGATTTTCCCTGAAAGAAGAACTAGCCACCATACTAGGGAACTTTCCCTAGTGGGCATGCTTTGGGATTTAGTTTTGTGTTTTCTTGGTTTGTTTGTCTTTCTTTTTCCTTAGACTGCTAATTTTCACCTAAATCAGTAGTTTATAGTCATTAAAGTCTTTCCTCTTTTCACTTGTGCCAATTGTCTTGTCTCCTTTCCTCTTTTTTGAAGTTTTTGGAGCACACACGTGGGATGTAGTTGGCATAGTCACATACATGCGCTTTCCAGTGAGCACATTCGCGTGTAGGCGGATCTCCTTATAGAAAACCGCATACATCCTCCTAGGAAGAATTTTTAATAAGATTTTCTTGTTTGGGGTTGTATTGGCTAGGTGTATAGGTTGTTGTTCAGACTATTTTCTAGTTGTTTGCTGAATCTTGTGGTAGTTTGTTGTGTGGATTATATAAAGAAAACAAAAGGTTTATGTGATTTCCTATTGTTGGGTCATTCTCAATTTTAGAGGTAGTTTGGGAAGTTACTTTTTGAGGTCTTTTTGTCCAAGATTTTCTTTCATGTTTGTCATTGTCGAATCCTTATAGGTCTGAAGTCTTTTCAACTTTATTTTTGTTGTTTCTTGCTAGTATTAAGGAGAAAAGTTTGTTTTTCAAATCTTTCTTGTTCCTTTTATTTTTTAAACAAGAAAATGTTTTTTTTTTTTGTCTAGAAAGTAAACTCTGTATTTCTTCTTCAATCCTTTCCCTCATTTTACTTAAAAGAAAAACTTTATAGTCTGCTTTCTTCCCTTATAGTGCTTGTTCATTTTCAGTTTGCATTTCCATACTTGAAAAAGAAAAATATTTCATTTGTATATCTTTGATGAAAATAATTCCAAAATCTTGTTAGTTGTCTTGCATTTGAAAGTTGCATTAGTAAGTGCAATGCATCTAAAAGAAAAATTGTATTCTTTGCATATAAAAAAGAAAGAGTTTTCTTTTGTTTAAATTCTGAAGTGTTGTTTACACTTATATTTTTAGTGAAGGACTGCATTTTGCATTTGCGATCTTAAGTTTATTTTCTATTGAGTCTGTCAAAATACCATTCATTTTCACTTGTCACCCTTTTTGAGTAAATAACAACCCATAAAATGAATGCTAACTAAAATCAATTAGACAATTTTGTTTTACTAGGGTAAACAAACTAGTCTAGGCTAGGGCCTTGGTTTAGGTTGGAGAGTTCATTTCTCCAAGGCCAAAATAAAACTTAGGAGTCTGAGATAGGGAGTGAAAAACCCAATTTTGTATAAGTATAGTTGGGAAGATCCTCTAACACATGAATCAAACATGAGGTCACGTATTAGAGAGATCATGTTTTGGGGCTTTTGTTAGTGCCCTTACATTTGTGAAAGGATGTGCTTTTGAGGCTTCAAGATTCGTTACCTTGCCCATACGTTCGATCCCGACTACCGACTGTACACCCAGATGCTGACTGCGAGTTGGTGACCTTAGTTGATTTTCCTAGGAATACCAGAGGTGACTGCGGGCGATTTTCTATGGTCACTAAGGCAGAGTTCGTATCACATGTTTCAGTACTATTGGAGGGTGCCTCACGAAGCATGAGCACTTGCATCAGATAAGGCTAGTTATTGGAGGTTGGGGAAACTGCTTATCATTCCTTTGTTCACTGGTTCACGAGACTTAATCAACCTGTGCCTTCTCCCAAAAGGTCCTTTCTTTACTTTGTTACTATTTTGGTCTCAGGACCTAATTCACCTGAGTCAAGATATTGGAAAGGTTGTTTGTGACTATTGTTTCTTTTAAGGATTTTCTAGTGGTGTGTTATGTGATCATAGATTTCTTAGGAAGGTGTGTAGGTAGTCACCTAGAGATGAAAAATCAAAGTGGCTGATCAACTGCCTCGTTGATCTAGGAGAATTCAAGGTCTTCCTTTTGAAGAAGTAGAAGTGAATCCTCCATCGCCTCCATTGAGGTGTTGAATTGATCACACCAACACTTTTGTACTATCCAGTCTGGTCGAGACCGTAGACATGAAACCGACAGAAACTAACGCTTTTTCTTTGAAGGTTATGACCATATCAGATCTTCGATCCGAAGACTTCACTCTACCATTCAATACTCCGTTAACTGGAACTGACAGTCCAATTGTTTCTCAGATTCTATCTCCTGGGTCAGACTTCAGTGAAAATCTCCCTCTTCGCTGGGCCATAATGGAAGGCACTTCAAAATTGTCTAGGTTAGTAGTCCCTACAATTCCCACACCGACAATCATAATTGAAGGAATTTTTCCTCTCGATGTATCTAACCAAATGTTGGCACATGGGTAGACCCAGGGTTCAACACTTCAACAACGCACCAAAAAAACCCTAACTACCGACCCTTTCGAGAACACCTGCGAAGCAGATGAAGTCTCACTCGAGGTAGAGGTAGGGGGGTTTGCAGGACACAAGTGGCTACAACCAAGCTGGGACACAGATATGTGATTATAACACTTAGAAGAGCACTTAGACAACAATATGCATCAGTTCAAGAGTCTCTTTCACATCGCAAATTAAACCCTTATTATAGATCAACGTAGTAATAATAAAGATCAATCACTTTCAATCACTTAGCACATAGCATTATATCAGATCTAGAATACTCAACACCAATAGAGCACTAATCATCCTTAGATATATCTAACATATATAAAGATCAACGCGCTAATAGATAAACAACATAATCAACATCAACAACATCGCACAAAGCACATCATAACACATGATATACGTGGTTCACCCTAGTGTGGGGCTATGTACACCAACTTGTTCTCTTCTTCTTTATTAGTCTTTAATCTTCTTACATTCTACTCCCGTGCACAAAGCCACAGAGCCAAAATCCACAGAGGATAGGAGATCTATGCGTTGCGCACCAGATCCTCCTTCCCAAAACTAGGTCAAGGCATAAGGCCAACTCCTCTGTCAAGCTTAGAGCCTTACTGTAATATACCAAATATAAAAAATATGCGGAACAGAAATAAAATACTAGAAATGGTAGAATAACAGTAATATAACCAGCATAATCTCCACAATAACACAGAAATGATATAAGAACAACAATAGAAATAACACTTTGATTCAGAAAGCAATGTTCATGGGCCTCTTCGAGGGGGAAACCTCCAGTTGAGCAACGATCTATTACAATAATCTCCAAGCTAGGGTTTTCATACCCTCGACCCTTATTTATACTAAATATGTCTATCAAAAGAAACATCTAGAGGAAGATCCTTCTAGAAGCAGAAGCTTCTATTAGGTCTTCTTACATCCTCCTTATTCTATTTTATTGAAAGGCCTTATTAATATTGACCTTTATTACATCATAATATATTGCTCTACCTATGTGCAGGTTAGGACCCTAACATGTCCGCCCCCTTAAAAATAACCTTGTCCTCAAGGCTTGGGATGTGGAAACTACTGCAGAATGGTAGCTGGTTCCCAAGTGGCATCTGCTGGAGTTGTATCTTTCCACTGGACTAGCACTTCCTTGATGGTTCTTTGATGCAGGTGACACTCACGCTAGTCCAAAACTGCTTTTGGTTGTAGCCAAATGGATCCTTCTTCATCTAACTCGGGAAGGTTGGTTTGAATTTGGCACCTAGTTCCAATCACCTTATTTAAGCATGAAACATGAAAAATAGGATGTAGCTTCGAATGATTGGGTAGAGCTAACTGATAGGAAACTTGTCCCACACGCTTGAGAACTGCATAAGGACCATAAAATTTGGGCACTGGCTTTTTACAATGCTCGGCCTTGAGGGAAGTTTGCTTGTAAGGTTGTAGTCGCAGAAACACCTGATCCCCTTCTGCAAATTGACATTCAAAGCGACCTTGATCTGCTTGTTGCTTCATGTGATTTTGTGCCATGACCAAGTTCTCTTTGAGGGTACAGAGAATAGCCTCTCGAACTGCAAGTGTTTGGTCAACCACCTGGACCTTTGAGGTACCCGGTAAGGATGAGAGAACTGAAGGTGGCTTCTGTCCATATACCGCTTCAAAAGGAGTCATGTGTGTAGTTGTATGGTAGGAAGTGTTGTACCACCATTCAGCTAGGGGTAACCATTGAGTCCACTGATTTTTCTTTTCAGAGGCAAAACACCTTAGATATGTTTCCAAACACTTGTTGACAACTTCCATTTGACCATCAGTCTGGGGATGATAAGTTGTGTTAATATGCAATTGGGTGCCTTGTAGCTTGAACAGTTCTTGCCAAAAATTGCTTGTGAAAGCTGGGTCACGATCAGAAACAATAGAGTTCGGCATGCCATGAAGCTTGAAGACCTGGTCCATGAAAATTTGAGCCACCATGGATGTAGTAAATGGGTGTTGAAGAGTGTAGAAATGAGCATACTTGGAAAGGAGATCAACAACCACCATTATGACTGATTTATTTCCCGATTTGGGTAAGCTGATAATAAATTCCATAGAGATATCCTTCCAAATAGTAGGTGGAATAGGAAGCGGTTGTAGTGTGCCCAGAGATTTGACTGTTTCTCCCTTGTTGTGTTGACACACATCACATTCAATGACAAAATTACGGATGTCATGTTTCATACCCTTCCAGGAAAAAGAACGTTTGACTCTGTCATATATTTTGGTGAACCCGGAGTGCCCCGCTGTGGGTGTAGCATGAAGCTCAGAAAGTACTATGGATTTAAGCTTTGCTTGTTTACTTAAATACAAACAACCTTTGTATCGAAGCTCATCCTGGAGCCAAGAGTACCCTGGGGAAGCTGGAGCATTGGAATGCAATTGCTGGATCAGATGCGAACTTTTGGGATCTTGTAGCCATTCTTGGCGAACAGCTTGGAGACAATCTGGTACAATGAAGGAAAGAGAAAAAAGGGATCCTTCTTCTTCATATTTTCGGGAAAGTGAGTCCGCCACCACATTGTCTTTGCCTTTCTTGTAAATGATCTCATAATAATATCCAAAGATCTTAGTCACCCATTTTTGTTGCTCCGGGGAGGAAATGTGTTGTTCCAGAAAATACTTGAGGCTTTGATGGTCTGTCTTAATTTGGAAACGTTGCCCCAAGAGATAAGGGCACCACAGATCAATGGCATGCAGAATAACCACCATTTCCTTTTCATAGATGGGCTTGCCCAGATTCCTTTCAGATAGTTGTTTTCTGGTGAAGGCCAAAGGTCAACCCTCTTGCATAAGGACAACACCAATTCCTTTCCCTAAGGCATCACATTCCAACACAAAGGTCTTTGTGAAATCAGAAAGGGCCATAACCGAAGTGGTTCACATGGCCATATTCAAGGTTTGAAAAGATTGAGAAGCAGCTGGAGTCCAAGTGAAAGATTTCTTTTTGAGGAGAGCAGTGAGAGGTGTTGCAATCTTTCCATAATTCTTAACAAACTTGCGATAATACCCTGTTAAGCCCAAACATCCATGTAATCTTTTGAGAGTCTTTGGGTGTGGCCAGTCTTGCATAGCTTCAATCTTTTTCAGATCCACCCTGATGCCATCCTTGCCAACCAGATGACCCAAGTATTCTACTTCTGAGGCACCAAAATCACATTTAGACTGTTTTAGGAAAAGTTGGTGCTGAGAGAGTAGATGGAGAACTCGATCCACATGAGTAAGATGGTCTATCCAAGTTTTTCTATAGATGAGGATATCATCAAAGAAAACTAAGACAAAATGATGGAGAAATGGATGGAAGACATGATTCATGAGGCTTTGGAAGGTGGAGGGGGCATTACACAAGCCAAAGGGCATGACCAAAAACTCATAGTGGCCCTCATGAGTTCGAAAGGCCATCTTGGGAATGTCTGCATATTTCATATGTATCTGGTGATAGCCTGAGTGAAGATCAAGTTTAGTAAAGAATTGGGCACCACTCAATTCATCCAGGAGGTCATCAATGACAAGAAAGGGAAATTTGTCTTTAATGGTCAGTTTGTTGAGGGCACAAAAATTAGGACACATTCGCTAAGAACCTTATTTCTTCAGGACCATGACTATAGGAGAATAGTAAGGGCTTGTACTAGGGCAGATAATGCCGACATTAAAGAGTTCCTGGACCATTTTCTCAATTTCATTTTTTTGTGAAAAGAGGTGGCAATACGGATGGATATTGGGAGGAAGGCTTCTAGGTACAAGGGGAATGGAATGATCATGAACACCATGGGAAAGAGGGAGTCCTTGGGGAGTGGAAAATACCATTTGATGTTTAGAAAGGAGGGCTTGGAGGTCTTGCGGCACCTGGGGTGTCTCTGTTTCTTGTATGACATGGAGTTGGGCAATGACACTAGAATGACCTTTTTTGAGTAGATTTTCCATGTGATGGGAACTAATGATCTCAGGTGAACTAGCAGTGATGCCTTGGAATTTATATTGGTGGCCTTCCTGGTCGAATTGCATAGTTAATTCCTTAAAATCCATGAGAATGGGACCCAAAGTCCTTAGCCAGTCGGCACTCAACACAATGTCACAACCACCCATGTCGATAGCAAACATATGGGATTTGAGGTGGTAGTCACCGATTTGGAGATACACATTTTCACAACGCCCTCCACATTTCATGGAACCACCATTGGCAATCATGATTGGGAAATTGTTGATGACATGGATGTAGCAATGAGTTCCTTGGGCAATGCGATGATGAATAAAATTATGGGTGCTTCCACTATCAACTAGAATGATGACATTATGATGCTTTATGTAACTGATTAACTTGAGGGTTTGGGGAGTAGAGAAGCCAGTGAGAGAATTGAGGGAAATGACCGATTCTACTTCAGGAGGGTCTGAGGGAGGGTTTATGTTAGTGATTTCAAGTGACTCAGACACAAGGGGAGTTTCAACATCCTCTTCTGAAATATCCTCAGAGATGGCCATAAAAATCTTCTGTTCCTTACATTTGTGGCCCAAGAAATATTTTTCATCACAATTATAACAAAGGCCTTTGAGTTGGCGTTCATCCTTTTCGGCCCTGGTCAAGTTTTGGATCTTTAGTGGGGCGGAGGGAGTAGTGAGATTTACGGGTTTAGGGAGAGGGATAAAGGAGGATTTTCAGTTTTGAGAAGATACAACCTGTTGTCCTTCTTTATCTCTTTTAGTAGCCTCCACCTAACTCGAAGGTCGAGCCATGAGAATATGGTCCCTAATTTCATCCTTGAGGCCACTGATAAAACACTCTCGAAAGAAAGCATCAGTCATGCCCTCTGTTCGAAAAGCCAGGTGCTCAAAGGTAGCTATAAAGTCTTCCACTGTTCCTGATTGTTTCAACTTTGTCAAATGGCCCAAATGGTTGGCGTCAGTATCAAAGCATTCATAAAGCTCAGTCACAAATTGTGTCCCAGCAATATACCCTTGCCGGGAAGTTTTTCTCCATTTCCACCATTGCCAACGTTCTTAATCTAGATGGAGAACACCATACCAGAGTTTGGCCAAGTCATCTGTAATGCTGTATAAAGAGAAATAATGTTCCATTTGGGTTACCCAACTAGTGGGGTTTGAGCCATCAAATTTGGTCACATCCACCCATGGAAGGCATAGGTCACGTTGAAAGTGATGGTGCTGAAAGGTATGGGAATGGGAGGAGTGTTTACCTTCAGTCTTTGGAGGTGCGTCAGAGAAAGGGTCATCTGTAGGGATCTTCAGTTTGGTGCAGAGTAATGCAAAGACAGATTCAAGCTAGGTGGTTAGTTCTTGTTTGAATTCCTCCATTGAAGACTACATGCTTGTATTTATGGCTGTATGGATGGTTGTATTGATGGAGGCAACATTGGTACTGAGTTGTTTCACTTCTTTTTGGGTCTCGAGGAGACCAGATTGCAAGGTGTTGAAGTGAGCTTCCAAGTCTTGGCTACAGGTATGGGCCATGAGGATGGGGGAACTGAAAAAGGGTGGGCGGCGTAAAATTTTTTGCCGAAAAATGATATGGATGAATGTGATAAGGGTGAAGAGATGAATTCAATGGAATAGGTCTCAAATAATGGTGAAAAAATTTCCAGACTTTTTTTTTCTTACACCTGCGGAGTTATACTCCAGTCTGAAGAATACTGCAGAGATGAAATCCCCAAATGATTAACCAGTAAGAAAAGTGTAGTGATTTGGCAACCCAAACATAGTTGCGTGGAAACAGATCTTGTCTATTTTAATTTGTTTATGTTTTTGTCCCCCAAGGGTTAGGTATTCAAGGGTTCTATAGACAAGGGTTTTCCCTATGCTATAGCTCTCTGATATACATCCAGGGTCCAACAATAGTACTTGGCCCAATATCTCAGGGCACTAACTAAGGAGGATAGATCATACCCTTAGCCATACTACTCGACTACCAAGGTACTAAAGAGTATCTTGCCAAGTGCTGTTCTCGGTGGCACTATAGCAGTCAGATGACCAATCCGTTTATCTAAAGAGGGATTCAGGAAATCTAGGCCGATCCGTACACAGGTTTTGTCTGATGCGCTACCACTCGAAGGGGTACCAACAAGGGTTACAAGGGTGGCCAACATATGTGCACTTAAGAACCACTTGTATTTCCTGCATGTATGAATCCCTCAACCATGGGTTTATGCGCGTAACAACAGATCTCTGTGGCTTAAATATGCCGGAATATGTCTCTTCCTTGAAATTTTGTTTCCCACAATTTCTGCCAAGGAATGTGCTCTGATACCACTTGTAATATACTAGATATAAAAAATATGCGGAACATAAATAAAATACTAGAAATGGTAGAATAACAGTAATATAACCAACATAGTCTCCACAATAATACATAAATGATATGAGAACAACAACAGAAATAACACTTTGATTCAGAAAGTAATGTTTACAGGCCTCTTCGAGGGGGCAACCTCCAGTCGAGCAGCGCTCTATTACAACAATCTCCAAGCTAGGGTTTTCATACCCTCGACCCTTATTTATACTAAATATGTCTATCAAAAGAAGCATCTAGAGGAAGATCCTTCTAGAAGCAGAAGCTTCTATTAGGTCTTCTTATATCCGCCTTATTTTATTTTATTGAAAGGCCTTATTAATATTGACCTTTATTACATCCGAATATATTGCTCTACCTATGTGTGGATTAGGACCCTAACACTTACATACAATGTCTATGCACAAAGCAACTTAAAAAAACACTTGCACTTAGCTCCACAAGCCTTAACACATTCTTTCACAAAGCCAACTAGTCATGCACTAAGCCAATCAATAACTACTTTTACATCGCTTAGCTACTACTTATTTATACATTTAAAAAGAGGCCTAATCATGGGTAAACCCATGGGACGACATCCCATAACCCATTACATAAATCCTAGTAAACCCTTTTCTCTATCTACAATCCCGAAAAACAAGTGAGATCCCGTGATCTTAGCTCTGCCTGGGTGCTCCATCTTCGACTAGCCTGTCGAAGTCCCAAAAGTGGTCAAACACGACCAATGTTTCCTCAAACTTGGTAGAGGGCTAACAGGCCCCCAACACTCACCTGTGACTCATCCCAAGTCACTCATATTTGGGCAACACTGCTTCGAAGGTCTCGAGCTTAGCTCGAGTTGCCTCGACTTGATGCTTCGCCAAAGCCTCCTGCTTGGAAAACTCCTGAATCACTTTCTCTATAACATGCCCTTCTAGGCATTGTTCCACTGTCGCGACCACTTGGTCTAGCTGTGAGCCTTGTCCTTCAATCTCTTCAAAAATTGTGCATGCTTCATCCTGCATCGGCTGTAGCCTTTGTGTAACTTCCATGAATCTGCTCTGGATGGCAGTAATCTACTGTTGGACTGCGCACTGTTCTTTTGATCTCTTGATTTTCTCAATTGTAGTGAGTGACTTCATCTGTACTTGAACTGTCAGTGCCCATTGCTTTGCCTCCTATAGCTGTGCTTCCAGTTTCCTAAGCTCTGAATCTTCTGCGAGGTGTTCATAGGTCTGCGCACTATGATCACTCAAGTACTTACACTCTGAGGCGAGTGCCTTGATCCTTCCAATTGTGTTCCTGGCATATTCATCCCTCTGATCACACACTGCTTGCGGAGTGCTCGACACTGCTTGGATCTCTAACTCCGTTATTCATGCTTGAAGCTGCTGAATGGCCTCAATGAGCTTCCCCACTTGAATCTCGATTGAATCTTGTTCCTCATGTGCTAAGCCTGACACAGAGAGAAGTGTTGTAGTCACTGCTTCTTTGACCGCAATTTTCTCTACGAGCAACTGGTCTTTTTCTTTATGCATCATTGATTTTTCCTCCTCTAACATCACCCGAATTTCATCTTTCTCCTTCTCGTAGGTGGTTACACAAGACTACACAACTCGTAGTTTCTCTAAGACCTCCTCCTTTTCTTGCTTCAAGGCTTCTGTAGCTTGTTCCTTTTCTTCTTGGACTCGATGAAGTCGAGCCTCTGTTTCATCTACTAGCCTTCGTAATTGGGCAGGCTCATCTCCCAATTCAACAATATTCGATGAAGAAGGCACAATAGGTACTGAACAATTTGAATGGATGGCTTGCTGTATCTCCTTCAACTTTGTCTCGATTCTTTCATATAATGTTTCCTTCTTCGCTCCATGTCTCTATAAGATATCCTCTAAAGCATCCTCCATGACTGCGATGATTACACCAACATCGTCCTCTGTGAGCACATTCTTCGACTGGGGCCTAGTGGCATGGGTCTTCTTTCTTGCCAAAGGTTTCTCTAGAGAGGCCTTCTTTTTCTGCGAAGCCTCTGTTCCAATAGGGAGATCTTGAGGTAGTGTAGCCTCGCCTTCTTCTTGTGTTTATATGTCATCCCGTCCTCCTTATCCATTACCTTGGTCTTCTCCTCCTCCTTCTGGTGAGCCAGTTCCATCTTCCTCAGAGGCGTTGTCCTCCTCATCAATTTCTATGCTATGGACTTCTATCTTTTTCTTCTTTTTCTTCACGCTGCTCTGTCCAACATGATCGACGCGGGTGACCAAGGGGCTTCCTATGATGTCTGTGTTGGAGATCTCTACATCTTCAAATAGTACATGGAATTCCACCGACCATTCTTTGGTGATCTCTTTCATGTCTTCTTTGGTCAGATTATAGTAGGACTGTAACTCCTCCTTGCTCTCATCTCTATGCATAGTGATATAGATAAAGTGCCGATCTACGCAAAACTTCACTAGCGGTCTATATTGGTGCAATGTGTTCGGTGTCATGCGGGGAAATGCCTCAATAGCATGCTTCAACTATTGGTAGTAGGCATGGAACACAGTGTTCAACTTCCACTGCTTCGACATATCATTCATATACCACAAGGTGAAGAATCTTGCGGCCAATGACTTCGATGGCTCAACTTTTGGAAATGTCTGATCCGGATTATTTTTGGCATGAAATGAGAGCGGAGATATAATAAAGAAATGGACAGAGATATCGTAGATATTTAATAATATAACAGAAATGTATCAGATATGAAACCATAAACACAGATATACAGTAATACATGATTTCTATTAATCAAAGAAATGTACAAAGACTGTAAAAATACAGAGTGAAAGACTCGCTAGAATGGTGATAGCTTATCTCTGAGAAGAGATGTGGAAGCTACTCACATTCGCAAGAAGATGATTACAATGAGGCTTTGAAGGAATTTTTACAATAAACCGGAATGCCAAAAACCCTAGACATCCAAAAACCTAAACCTAGGAGATGAAGCGCCAAAAGTCATGTGGACCCCGTTTGGGTAAGTTGGTGCATCAACTTCCCGGGGTCGTAACTTTTGTATACGATCTCCATTTTAGGCGTATGATAGATCGTTGGAAAGGTATCGTCAAGGATATTCATTTTGGGGATTTAATAATGCCTTCAACTATCATTGAGAACCTCGATCTCAAAAAACCTTCATTTGGACCCTCAAAATGGCCCCGGAAGTTAAAAATTGCTAAAAATAGTAAATTGCCAAAATTTCTAGAAAACTGTTTTGAGCTAGTCGGAAAAGGTGGGTGGCCATCGATATCCACATGGATCAATGTCACTCCTTCCAACATATTCCAAGTGACAAATGCGATTAATACAAGTAACCAACTGAAATGGAATTCATAACCCTGATCTTACGCTTTGCGACAGTCTTTCTCGAGCTCGTTGACGAGGTAACTCACCCAGTTCATTTTCACTCCTTCTACGCACTTCCCTGCGAGGTCTACTACGAACCCTGTGACCTGTGTCAGATGGTTATTTATGACGATATTTACAGCTATAAGTTGGCAAGTGAGGTGCATTGTGTCATCCTGGATAGAGGCTACCTTGTAGCCTCACTTTCCCTTTTCTACATCGCCATAATCCTCCTTTATTCGTTGTGCCAGAGAGCGATCTGAAGTCTTCCTTGGGTAGAACTGCTGCGGGTCTAGTCCCTGCATGCTTAGTCCTGTAATCAAGTGGATCAACGCCATATCCACAGTAACGCACTTGTCGAGCCACAAATATCCTTCGTGATAGCACGACAGGAGGAGTTTAACACAAACGTTAACCTCCTGATGTCGACCAAAGTGAGGAATCTTCATTACATTCAGTATTGTGGACTTCACAAGCTCCTTTATCCATAGTTGGGAGACTATATGGGGCTTCTTCCCAGTCATCCTCATTAGGTATCTATGGGGCGCGAGCATTTCGTATTTCTTCTTGTCGTCGAGGTTGAAATCGCTGTTATTCAAAGATGGAATTTGCACTAACTGGGGTCCAACTATGCGTATCCATTTAGGGATGTACGCAGTGATCAACGTGTACTCAAAATCATGTGGGATTCTATCGCGGTTAACCATGACAGCCAAAGGTGATATATAATCTGGCAAGATCGACGAGATTTGCTTTGTGTTAGCCAGATCATCACGATGCTTGCTTCGCTTCTCACCCGCGGTTCGGCTAGAACGACATCTAGTCAAAGGGTATGCTTGCAGTCCCCTAGTCAATGATGCCTATATTCCTACAGACATAATTCTCTCAATCATGAGCTCCACAATAATATTTTCCATAGACTTCTCTAATGCGCTAGCTTCACCCGACATTCACACTTGTAACCAAATAGATCGGGTAGGTGAACGACCAAGTGAGGTAAGAAAATGGATGGTGAGGTCTAGAAATCACAACGTGATATACAATCTATTCTCTGCTTAGCTTGGATAATTACGAGTGGAAAAATGTTGTCTCGACGCAGCGTCTAACGGGTTAAATAAGCAACGTCATAACAGATTCCTCCAATGGGAAGGAATGTGTCCATCAATGCGAATCCGTCCATTATGGCGTGGTATCAATGGTCTTTCCATCAATAACTACGTTTCTAGCCATTCTGGAGCATCATTCTAATGGTCGAAGCACCTCCAACGGTCATATAGGTTCGCTGTGGCGAAGTCCCATTCTGTGTGGTTCTGCTTTTCTGGTGAGGTTCAACTTCTGTGGACCTGTCTCCTGCGAAGTCTTCCTTCTGTTCTCTGTAGCTTCCTATAGTTTTTCTTGCTTGGATTTCTTCTTATTGATCTTCCTTGCCTTCTTTCCTGTGAGATGATCTTCTCTAACAATTTATGGATTCCTCTTTCCATTCTTGTTCTTATCTTCTCCTAGTAAAGTGACTTCGCACTGCTAATGTGTTCTTACATATTTTGAGGTTAATGTCCCTTCTCTTACTATTTCCGGGGTGACTATACTTCTTTCTTGCATGGGCAGGTTCTTCAAGTCTTCCCACATTCTTTCAACTTCGACAACTAATTCTCTTGCCTTCTGTTGCTTCGACTTGTCCTCTTGTTCTTCTAATAATCATTCTATTTTTATGGTTATGAAGTCCCTTAGTTCTTGCTTTTTCTGTTCTGTAGCTTCCTCCTCTGCTTTCCTTCTGATCTGATCCTTCTCAATCCAAGTCTTTCCTAACAAAAGTGGAAAAGGGGCGTTGTTCTCAATAAACTTAATGTGATCCAGGTGGATATCGGTGGCCACCCACCTTCTCCAACTGGCCCAAAACATGTTTCTGACAATTTTGGTAATTTACTATTTTTAGCAGTTTTAACTTCCGGGGCCATTTTGAGGCCCTAAACGATGTTTTTTGGGAAAACGGTGGAGCAACATGGATAGTAGATCGATGTTGCTCCGGCCAAAATTTGTAGTTCTCGGATAGATCTTTCCAACGAGCTATCATACGCCTAAAACGAAGATCGTATGCAAAAGTTACGACCCCGGGAAGTTGATGCACCAACGTACCCAAACGGGGCCCACATGACTTTTGGCGCTTCATCTCCTAGGGTTAGGTTTTTGGATGTCTAGGACTTTTGGCATTCCTGTTTATTGTAAAAAG
>ML784447.1:123675-134367 GCA_009831015.1 Picea engelmannii
TTGTTTCCGCTGCATTTTTACAGTTTCAGCTTATTTCGTTATTTAATAGAAAACCAGTTTTACTGTATCTCTGTTATTTTCGTGTTAAGCACCTATTAATAATCTGTATTCATTTCGTTCTGCTCATAAAATCCGGATCATAATGACTTCAAAATCTTCTTCAGTGGACGTTTCATGAGCAATCATAGGTACATTAGTAGCTCTTCCACATAGGGTTATCATCTTTCCTTTAAACAAGCCTACCCTTCCCAATGAAGGTACCATAGCAGGCTTTCCCAAAATTTTCCAAGTTCTTTCTGGCATAATATTTACGTGTGTTTCTTCATCCAATACACAGTCTATGTTGAAGTCTTCTATTCTTGTAACTATGCGTTGTTTTTCTTTCAGGATCTCTGGTAAACTGATGTCTCTGTGATCATTCATTACTTCTTTTAACTGTACTAACATAGTCTATGACTCTTTCTCTTTATGATTCTCTAACATATCCTTAGTCTCTTGACCTTCTTTATAGTTTTCTTGTCTCATGTTCATCTTTTCAACTTTAGCGATCATCTTTGGGAAATCTTCAATCTTATGACCAATAACTTTAAAACAAAGACAAATAGGACATGTACCAAGGCATTCCTTAGCAAGATGTCCCGGTCTTCTACAATTATAAAACAATGTCAATCCTCTCTTTATTTTAAACTATTCCCAGCCTTTCCTGTACTGCGCACTGGGATCACAGTGATGGACCTGCAATCTGAAAAAATTCTTTCTAGGTTCCTGCATCCACTTGTTAGTCCAAAAATTATTTCTATGCATAGGAATAACATATCTTTCTCTATTGATATCAAATTTATTTAGATCAATCCCTTCTTCTATTTGTGCCCTAGCTTTCAGACTAGGCCAAAATCTATCAAACATACCTAGATTCATGCTTAAATTCATTATTTCGAAACAAAAATTTCCACTTAGCTTACCCTTACCAAAGCACAAAGCTTTAAGATATTACCTCTTTTCTTTAGATCAAGTTTATTTCTTAGCACAGAGCTTCATATTCAAGTAGAATACTGTGCACTACAACAACAGATCTATGCACATAGCTTTCTCTTTTCTTCAGTTCCCAACAATCACAGTTTCAGGTCCCGACAACAGAACCATTTGTTGGCACAGGGGCAGACCCAATTTTCAACGCTTTAATAGCGCACCAAAAAAAACCTAACTACGGCCCTTTCGGAAACACTTGCGAAGCAGATGAAGTCTCACCCAAGGTAGAGGCATGGGGGGTTGCAGGACACAGGTGTTTACAACCAAGCTGGGACACAGATCTGTGATTACAACACTTAGCAGAGCACTTAGAAAACAATATGCATTAGTTTATGAGTCTCATTCACATCGCAAATTAAACCCTTATTATAGATCAACGCAGTAATAATAAATATCAAGAACTTTCAATCACTTAACACATAGAATTAAATCAGATATAGCATACTCAACATCAATAGAGCACTAAACATCCTTAGATCTATCTAATATATATAAAGATCAACGCGCTAACATATAAACAACATAATCAACATCAACAACATCGCACAAAGCACATCATAACACATGATATACGTGGTTCACCCTAGTGTGGGGCTACGTCCACCAAATTCTTCTCTTCTTCTTTATTAGTCTTCAATCTTCTTACATTTTACTCGCGTGAACAAAGCCATAGAGCCAAACTCCACAGAGGATAAGAGATCTACGCGCTGCGCACCAGATCCTCCTTCCCAAAACCAGGTCAAGGCACATAGCCAAATCCTCTATCAAGCCCAGAGCCTTACATACAACATCTATGCACAAATAAACTTACAAAATAGTTACACTTAGCTCCACAAGCCTTAACACATTCTTGCACAAAGCCAACTAGTCATGCACTAAGCCAATCAATAACTACTTTTACATTGCTTAGCTACTACTTATTTATACATTTACAAAGAGGCCTAATCATGGGTAAACATATGGACTGACATCCCATAACCCATTACATAAACCCTAGTAAACCCTTTTCTCGGTCCACAAGCCTGCAAAACAAGTGAGATCTCGCGATCTCAGCTCCGCCTAGATGCTCCATCTTCGACTAGCCTGTCGAAGTCCCAAAAGTGGTCAAACATGACCAATGTTTCCTCAAACTTGGTCGAGGGCCAACACCAAAAGACCAATGTGGCTCAATCCACAATAACTGCGTAAGTCAACAGTGCTGCTCCATTGATTGTCGGGTCCACTCAATATTTGGGTCGACCATGTTGTTACCTTCGATAACTAACACATTTTTGTTTGGTAGGGTGTTGATGAGCATTCATAATGTATTGACTGGTTCTCAGTTAATGTCCCAAGCTACTAATGTTGGTACGAGTAGTTCTTCGATTCTCTACCAAGATTTTCCTTAGGGAAGAGGTCATATTCCTCCACCGTTCCCCTCTATTGGAAGCGGGTCATTCCCATCTTCTGACCCTAATCCCTTCTTGGGATGGGGTTCCCCTATGGTAAATATACTTTAATCTACTGTCATGCCATCTACTTCCACCCTGTTCACGTTAAATGGTGGGTTTAGAAGTAATCCTTTTACCACATATGCGATGTCGACAGGGGGAAACCCATTCCAAGGCCAGTGGAATCCCATGCAAGGGTCGTTCTCTATGTAAGGGATTTCGTTAGGGGGTAACCCATTTCTCGGTTAGAATATCCCCATCCAAGAAGATTTCCCTTTGCAAGGGGGGTCAAAAAGGGGAAACCCTGATTTTTCATTTGGGAACTAGATAGGTGGAGGTTTTCCTCCATTTAACTAGGGTCAACAAGGTTTTATCTAAGGCTTTGCTCTATCCACAAGATCTTCCTGGAAACCTGGTGCCAAAACCAATCTAGATTATTCTTTTCTGACTGGTTCTCAAACCTAGAACTTCCAACATCCCTATATGGAATTATGGGTCCCAAATGAGGTTACCTTTTTTGACAATGTTAAACTTGCCAAACCTATCGAAGCTCATGAACAATCTGATTTTTCATGATATGAACTAATCGCCGGTCCCCACCAAATTTCCATTCGACATTCCTAAGTGAAAAGGAAATCCCAGTGAAGACTCCGACGACCATGTAATGACATTTCATCTATGGTGTTCATCAAATTTGCTAAATGATGATTTAGTTTGGATCCACCTTTTCCAACGAACTCTTACGGGAGTTGTGGAAAAGTGGTACATCAAACTTGACAGTGCATTATTTCGCACTTTTCATGATTTGGCATTGGATTTTATGAACCATTTTCAGCTACATGTCAAGTACAATGCCAACATTGATTTTCTATCTACAATGAACCAAGACAAGGCCACTCATATCTTGGATCATATCCAGGAGTGGAAAAGATGAAAGAGGTTGATTAAATCTAATGTTAATCCCGAATTCTTGTTGGAGTGGTTCCTCAAGTCTTCGTTATTGGTCATCTTTAAATATGTATCCATATCAAGAGTATTTTATGAGGAAGAAGTGATCTTTAAGGCCTAATAATTGGATTTTATTTATTCACAGTCTGGGCTCCTTTACTAAATTATACCAGACGCACCACAACCTGATTTTGATCTTGTGAAAATGAAATCAGGAACTCATGCCAATGGCATTGTTGGGTTCATTAAGAGCACTACCATAGATATGGTGTCAAACCAAATGCAACATATGACTATTCATCCATCTACTTCTAGTCAAGATACTACTTCGATCATCCCCACCATCCATTTGTTAGATGTTCATGTTGTAAAATTGATGGCCCCAAAGGGTACCCAACAACCCAAAGGGAAAGCTGAAAAGGACAAGGATAAGAAAGGAGGTGGGGATAACAAAAATGAAAAATATGATGCAAAATATGATGGGGAATAGAAGGAGAATAAGAAGGTGAAATTCCCACGAAATCTTTGTGGGTGTAATCACCTTACTTATCAATGCCCACAGATGGAAGAAGCCAATCACCTGATAAAATTGCAACAACAACAACAACAACCTGTTGTACTGAAAAATCCATTCTTGCAAGGGAAAATTATGTAGGGCGACTCTTCCACTTCAAATCCATAAGGGGGAACTTCAAGTGCACCTTTTTTGGATGGATATTATTCGTTCATTCACATGGTCAATCATACGAAAGAAGAGAAGGTGGATTTTTTGACTAGGTCTCGCGATTATAGTAATCTTGAGTCGATGTCAAAAGGAAAAGAAACTTTAGATCCTTAGGTCTCTCTCCATATAGAGAAACCTGAGAAGGAAACAATGCCACACATACCGAAAGGTGTGTACAAAATGGCGTCACACAATCTTAATGCTTGAAACACTCCCAACTAATCTATTGTTTAGGACTTAACTCATATGCTTTGTGCGTTGTTTGCGTTGAAGTGCTCCAAAGTTTCCCTATGAAATGAACCACTTTTTTGTCTGCAATCGGGGCTACAGAATCTTCGAGCCATCTCATTATGAATTTTGATTCTATTGAAGTGAAACCTTGCCTTCCTTATCATGTATCCTTCTAGATCAATTTTGTATACACAAAACATGTTATTGGGAGGACCATTGTCGACAAAGGTGCTTCGATGTGTGTCATGTCTTTATCTTGTTGGAAAGCCATTGGATTCCAAAAATTACACCTTCTCCCACTCTTTTGACTATGTTTGAAGGATGGTCTTTTAGGTCGCACGTGATTATTTCCTCTTTCCCAATCCATTTAGGAGGAAAGTCTGTTTCCATATAATTTGAAGTATTCAATGTTCTGCTCAACTATAATATCTTATTAGGAAGGAGTTTCACCTACATAATGAAGGTTATCCTCTTATCGATTTTTCTAGTTTTATTATTTCTCCATGAAGGTAGGATTGTAACCATCAACCAACTGAATTTTAATTGTCCTGAATCTGTAGATCATCCAGGATCTACGGTCTCGTGGATTGAAAATTTTTAGACGAAAACTGAGAGTATCGGTGTTGGAATGTATCCTTCGCTCATGGGAAAATATAATTTTCCAGCACCAGTGTCTTATATTCGTGCCACCCCGATTAACTACCTATAGTCGAGCTCCTTGATCCTCATTACAAGAGTCGGTTCATTTAGAACCTTGTCTTTGCAAGATCCATGGGTGTTACCCTCATTGTGAGAATTAGTAAAGGGTCGTTCACATGGCGAGATGGCCATGCCATTGTCTGTATCTAGGGTCACTTATCAAGCTATCCAACAAGCTACTGCAGGCCTTGATCATAATCCTTCATGGACAGAGGAGGATGATCAATTTATAGAGCCCATATGGGCTCATATTTATTTGACTTTCCTATACCGTCTCGATACCATATTGCCTTTTGATGAAGCTATTATAGAGACAATTACACTATCGGAAAGACCATGGGAGGATATGCATCATCGATCATATTTCCTCCCTGATATTAGCCTTATGGGAATAAGAGAATTCTAGTCAGCTTTGAGTAGAAATTTTGATCTGTCTATGAACCCCTTAGAAAAGCACAGTGTCTATGCTGAAGGTAACATGGATAACATATCAAAAACCATTCTGATCAACATTTCTAAAATCTTTTGTGTTGTGGAGAATGTTTTTAAAGGTGCAGACTGTTCTCCTGAAGGGATCCACATGTATACTTCTTTGTTTAAAGAATTCCATGACGTCTTCGCATGGTCATATGAAGAAATGCCATACATATACCCTCTAATTGTCAAACATGAGATTCACACCGATGAAAATGCTAAAACTGTTCGACAAAAGTTAAGACTAGTTAATTTGAGACAAAAGGGAACTATTAAGGCTGAAGTTGAAAAGTTGCTAAAGGTGGGTTTTATTTACCTGATCCCTTTCACTAAATGGGTGTCGAATCTCATTCCCGTTGACAAAAATAAAGGGACCATACGTGTCTGTGTGGATTTTCGATATGTGAACAAGGCTTGTCCGAAAGACAACTTCCCCACACCCTTCATTGATCATATTATTGATGAGTGTGTGGGAAGCGAAATCTTCTCCTTTATGGACGATTTTTCAGGCTACAACCATATTCATATCCGGCCTGGGGATCAACACAAAATGACGTTTATATGTCCTTGGGGGACTTTAGCGTATTGTAAAATGCTGTTTGGTATGAAAATGCCGTAGCCACTTTTCAGTGTGCCATGTCATTTTCTTTCCATGACTTGAACCATATTGTTGAGGCTTATCTGGATGACCTCACTGCTCGCTCTTGAAAGAGGTTAGATCATCCAACACACCTTAGAATTATTTTTGAAAGATGTTGTCATTATCACATTCAGATGAACCCAAATAAATGTATCTTCTATGTCGTATTGAGACGTCTTTTGGGTTTCATTGTATTCAACAAAGGGATCATGGTTGATCAATTAAAGGTGGATGCAATAGTTCAGTTTCCACCCCCACGAAATATTAATCAGTTGCAATGTATCCAAGGAAAGGCCAATTTCCTTTGACATTTTATTGTGAACTATGTTGACATTACCAAGGGATTTATGCGCTTGTTAAAGAAAGGGGCTCCATTTGTTTGGGATGAGTTCGCCCAATGATCTTTTGACGTGCTCAAGAAAGTTCTTATGTCTACCCTTCTGCTTAGTCCCCCAGCCTATAACAAAGACTTCTTGCTGTATATCACGACAACATAAGCCATAGTTGGCATGGTTTTGGTTTGGGAGGATGATAGCTCGCAAGAGCATGTCATTTACTACCTCAACTTTGGTTTGATTGGACTTGAACTCAATTATTCGCATGTTGAGAAATTAGCCTTGGTAGCTACACAAAACCATGAAAATTTTTGATGTCAATCCATTTCAATACATCCTAACATGACATATCATAGGGGGAAAGTACAATAAATGGATTATTATTCTGTAAGAATTCAATTTGGACTTCGTTTCTGCTAAGTCCAAACAATCTTTGGTTTTCGTCTAATTAATTTCGGAGTTTCAAAGGGAGAACGAGGAACCCACAGTTACAGATTCATTTCCCGATGAACATCTGTTCCTTATCTCTTCTAGCTAGTGATCCTTGGTATGGTATATCCTTATATATCTCCACACTCTTAAGTTTTATCCACTCTATTCACGAGATGATTGACATTGGATTCACCACCAGGTGAAGAATTATCTCGTCATTAGCGACACTTTGTATCTTCATGGGGTTGATTCAATTCTCCATCGCTATTTAACCCATGAATAAGCAGAGGTTGTGCTAAATGACTATCACAATGGAGCATGCGATGGTCACTTATCAGGGTTGGTGACATAACACAAAATCTTGCACTTTAGGTACTTTTGCCTGACAATATTTAAAGATTGCATTGACATGGTGAAGAAGTGCTATCATTTCCAAATATTTTCTCAGAAAATGTGCGCGCACCCTACTCCTCTTTTCCCTGTCCTTATTGTCGGTCCATTCACATAGTGGGGTGTTGATTTTACTACATTCCACCCTCCATCGGCTAGGGGGCATAGTTACATTATCATTTTTGTTGACTACTTTACTAAGTGGGCGAAGGCCATGCTCACTTTCGCAAATGACGGTGAGACTGCAACCCTTTTTCTATTCAACCAAGTTATTGATAGGTTCAAAATTCAAAGAGATATTGTCACTGACCATGGCAGTAACTTTTAGAATCAAATGATGTTTGATTTAACATCTAATTTTGGATTTAAGCAAGAGCATTTGTCTCCTTATTATCCACAAACAAATGGTCAAGTAGAGGTCGTAAACAAGTCTCTCAAAACCATCCTTCAATGCACTGTCAATAAGAGCAAATATAATTAGCATTTGATGCTTTACCCAACATTATGGGCTTACTGAACTTTGTTTAAGACTGCATTTTTATCCTTTCCAGCTTGTTCATGGGGTGGAAGCAATCATTCCTATTGAATGCGAAATCCCCTCGCTAAAAATCATAATATAGCTTCTACCCAAGACAAATGATTTAGAATCACATCATGTTTATTTAGAGATGCTAAATGACAAGCGTTGTGATGCTTCCACTGTGAATGAAACACACAAAAGAATGTCAAATATCAGTATGATAAGTTGGTCCGCCCAAGGATTTTTTCTGAGGGTGACCTTGTCTTGGTTTATAATCATGATAAGGACGCATTAGGCACCGGAAAATTCAATCCAATGTGGCACGACCCTTACATCGTGAGGTGTGCACTTCAAAAGGGATTCTATGAGTTAGTTGATTACAAACATAATGTGCCGATGGAGCCTAGAAATGGGCTTTACCTTAAGAAATATTTTGCTTGAGCATGGTGCTCATGCATATGATCTTTGTATTGATTGTACATAGATAATAGGTTTAGTATTCTTTCCTTTTTGTCTTCCATCATTTATTGTGTCTCTTCTTGATTAGCAGATTCCCATGGAATCTTTGGTTCATGTTGGGTTCACATATGGTGCAAGACATCACACTCATAATCTTTCTTCTGTCGCATGGGTGATTTATTCATGTGAGAGCCAACTGGTTGTATTTGGAGGTGCTTGTATAGGGACAACAGCGAATAAGGTGTCCGAGTATAACGTCGTAATAGAACTCCTAAGAGAGGCTATTGCTCATGGAATCTCATGTTTATAGGTTCACCTAGATTCCCAATCGGTGGTGTCACAAATAAATAGTCAATATCGTGTGCGGAATCCCATGTTGCTCTAGCGACTCCTATGGGTACATCTTCTAGAATGATGCTTTAATTATATTACTTATATTTATGTTTTTAGAAGTGTGAATTCTGTATCTGATGCATATGCTAATTATGTATTGGATTGGAATTTGTCACATACATAAAAGAAACACATATATAATTGTACATAACAATTTTATACCAAGGAAAAAAGAGATGTATATATATTATTTTCATATCTGATAATAAAAAAAATATGGATTTAAAGTTACAAAATCTTGGCTCCTATCCTCGAATGTCCATCTATAAGACGATACAAAATGTGTCATACGTTATCTATATTGAGGGCCTCGCCCACGCATGAGTCTCTCTATAGCATACAAATGCATTGAATAGATTCATAAATAGCCATACCCAGGCCTGAGGTACATCGACTACATGCCATTGCATTTGCTCCATCAAGTCCTCGATCTGCACCATCAAAATATGGTGCGTAAGAAGGTCTAGATTTATATGGACAGTCTGCAAAGTGTGCTCCATATGAGTAGCATCGACGCCTGGCTAAGATTCACCATGACCCCTGTGTTAGTGGAGTGGATATCCCTCTGGACATCTCGGTCCAATATCTGTTCATTCATACGATTTTTGTCAGTTAGAATCCATCCAAAAATATGTTTTATTTATAAATAACCAAAACATAATAAAAATTAAATATTTCAGAAATTAAAAAGTTTTCTTACCGATCTCTCCTAGCACACCACTAGGAAGCACAAGCATGTCAGGGTCTCATGAAAATTTTATCTCCTCATAGAAATAATCATCTATGGTGATGATTTGACGATCCTGCCACATGAAGAAATCATCATCATGGGAATAAGGGGCTCGCCCACCTCCTAGACACTATATAATTGTGGCCCACCATATTAGACAAGATTCCCTAAGTCCATGTGGTGGCATGAATACTTTCGGGATTAACATGAGAACTCTCTCAAAGAAGAATGAGCACAAGATACTCCCATAACCAAAGTTTTTCATCTTGTCAGTCTTGGAATTAGTTAGTTGTGCCTTCATGTTCTGCAACAATGGGGTACTCTAGCCGTATATCACTGAAAAAATACACTCAACTGCATAAAATATTTGTGGTCGAGAGGCCTAGTGTAAAGAAAAATACCCTACAATCCAAGTAATTGTATGAAGTATCACTTTCACACTCATGTCTTCTAGGTCACGAATTGGGATCTGAATCCCAACACACTATGCACTAGTGTACAATACTCTTTGATGTAATCATTGATGGTCATATTGATACCACCTCGAGTTCATAGATTTACCACATCTTCTCTATGGGATAAACCGATGATGAAATAGATATATTCAACCTCAATGGTCAAGGATTTACCATCCAACATGAAATAATCAACATCTAGATTCCAATACCTGATCGGTAGCTACAACAATCTCTTTTATGCTCGCATGTTGGGACACTCATTGAACCTTTTCTAAGCCACATCTTTGGAGATCTTCCATAATCATTGGATGATCCCAAATCTCTTGGTCATGATCCTCATGCTCTCTCTCACGCCATTCCATAACCATGTTATAAATCCTGCAAAGAAAAACCAAATCTTCATTAGTTTTGGCTTATAAATGGATATGTATGTGGGTATCTTTGGTGACAGGAGCGCACAAATGTGCTTGTTGTTAAATTCCCCCATTTATTGGATAATATATGTTGCCTATGTTAAGCACATGCACGTACATGTCCACCACTTCCTAAAAAACAAAAAACAAAATAAAATTGTAGGAAAATTCCATAAATTCTTGGATGAAAATTAAGAGGGGTTATAGGTTTCCTACCTGGTCCCGACGACGATGAAATCCATTCATTGTAGCTCCTATTATGATCATCATAACTTTGAAGGTTTTTCCCACCTTTCTCTCGAAATTTGGTAAAAATCTCAAATAACATAACTTTTGGAGTGTATATATATATATATATATATATATATATATATATATATATATATA
>ML784447.1:153542-172068 GCA_009831015.1 Picea engelmannii
TATCTAACATACATAAACAAAATTTAAACACACCACACATACATATATAAGTAGAAAAGCAGGGCAGTGACTATTTATGGTGGTTCTTCCTTCATATCTATCCACACCGAGATACCAAATGCTGAAATATTTTCGATGGCCATTTGCTTTGAATGTGGTAGCTCCTTAGTGAGGTAATCGTACTGATCTGAATAATAGACAATAATTCCAAAGGCGATTTCAGCGATAGACATTTCACAACAGTTTCAACAAACAGATAGAGAGTAGCTCCTTCTTCTATGCGCACAGCAACGCAGCCGGACCTCCTCCACGCAGCAAGAGGGAAGCCATTGCACAAGATTAACACACAATAATAGAATGTATATCCTTAATAGACAAATGGAGGTTACATATATAGCATGCAGATCACTGACTCCTAGCAATCTAGATCCTAAGAAAGTGGATCTGATTAGCTAAAAATAGTAAACTTAGAAACTCACAGTTACAACAGTCATAGTTGAAACTAACTATTACAACAGTAATAGTTAACCTAGAAACTCACGGTTACAACAGCAAACTCATAGTTACAACAGTTGTAAGCATTATCTTTAACAAGTCATAACCTAAAATCCACGTTGGACCACTCTAGAATTCTTCTAACCTGTCGATATTGGATCATCCCGTCTGTTTCCGTACTCGTTCTGTGTCTGAAATTCACTTCGCGGAGCAGAATGGGTAGCAGAGAGCCGAGAGGATCCGGAAGTGTATCTGAAATTTACTTTGTGGAGGAGAATGGGTAGCAGAGAGCCGAGAAGATATGGAAGTGAATTACTGGAGAGGAAATGAGAACTGTTACAAGGACTACGTGGGAAAATACCATAGAAAGATTGAATTGTAACCACGAGAAAGTCGTTGACTGGTTGTTGGATATATTTATAAGTTAATATTATTTATAATTTTCGACTGGTTGTTGGATATATATTTTTAGTTTACTATTATTTATATTAAAAAACATAATGATAATAATTATGATGCAGTTGTCCATGGATTGTTTTGATGGGAGAAAAATATAAAAAACTTTACAGTGTTTAAAAAATTAAAAATTAAATCGATAATCTTAATGTTATATTTTTAAATAAACTTTTTTACAAATATTTATAAATCCTCAACTAATTAATTATGTTAATTGCTATACGCATGCTATTTAAAATACGTTCAATATGGTCTTTGATTACAAATTGTACTATTCCCCGATGCCTGGTTGTTCAAGAGTAAAATACATTCTTTAGAATACACCATTTTCTAATTTAACATTTGCTTATATTATAAAAAATATATATAAGAATACTATAAAACATTTCTGAGCCCTCGGAGTCTACCTAAAGGACAAGTTCCAAAAGTTACATTGTCGGTTGTTATATTCATACTATTTAAGATATGTTTAATATGGTTAATTATTATACATATATAATTTGATATGAAATTTATTATTTTTATATAAAGAGTTGTATGAAAATGTTATTTAATTTGATATGAAATTTATTATTTTTATATAAAGAGTTGTATGAAAATGTTATTTAATTTGATATGAAATTTATTATTTTTATATAAAGAGTTGTATGAAAATGTTATTGTTAAGTTTAGAAATATTAAGGATTGATTGGAAAAAAATAATTGCAATATAGGAGTTAATAAGGTTATTTCTCACTAAGCTACCTTTTTTGGGAGATACATTGACAAGTTAGAGGGTTTTTTGGAATAAGTAGATTGTGTCAACTCGACTCTCGGTATAGTGATCATCTTTCTTCTTTACACATATGATAATGTTCTTATGATGAGGAGTCCTCATGATCTTGACAAGAAACTAAAGATCCTCAATGATTTCTACTCAGTATGGGTATGACGTTTTACTTTTTACACTGACAAAACAAAGGTTATGATAATTAAATCCAATAAAATCACTTACACTAATTTCGTGTATGACAACAACTTGGAGGAAATGATTTCATACAAATATATTGGAATCAATCTTCATCACAAGCTTAACCAAAAATATATCATTGAGAAAAGGGTAAATGGATGGTGAAAAGTTTTTTATGGGATTGCAAAAAATTCAACATACCTTGAGCTATGGGATAAGAACAAACTCCTCTTTGAGACTCTCTTCGCTCCTGTTATTTATCTTATAAAAATTGTGAAGTTTGGGGTTGCAACATCTCTAGAAATCTAAAGAAAGATGAAACAAATCCAAAAGTGTTTAATAACTTATAATCTTAATATTAATGGCAATACACCCTATCCTATCCTCCTCATAGAAACAAGTATTTCCCCCATTGAGAGCATGACTATGACTATGTACCTAATATACAAGAATAAGATAAACAACATGGAAGACAAGAGACCTCATAAGATTCCTTCAAACTCTAGTCAAAACCACTTGTTGCTCAAGTGGGGGTGGCATAAAGATGCAAAGTATTAGCTAAATCATTGGGGAAAAAAGGAAGAGGTCACTTTGCATAATAACCATAATATTAAAAATATTATTACATCTAAATTCAAGAAGAAATTGTGGTGGGATAAAGAATTAGAGGATAACAAAAAATTAAGATACTATAAGGAGGTGGTAAACCCTAATCTAGAAGATCAAAAGTATTTTTATGCTTTGTATATTGTAAAGAAGAAAATAAACATTGCTAAAATAAGAACAAACTCTCAGAAGTTCCATAGTGAAACAAGGTGTTGGACAATTCCCAAAACCTAATGGATCCAAAGAATTTGTCATCTTTATGACACTAAAAAGGTTGAAGATGAAAATCATTTTCTCTTAAAATGTTTTACATACATCCACATTAAATCACAAACTTAATCTCTATGTTAACCACCACCACCACTATCCTCTTCACCATTAATTTTTTTTAATTCCTAAATTAAATATTTAATAAAAAAACAAAACTCATAATTATCAATTTTTTTATTTTATTTTTGAATTGAATGTTTAATAAGAAAACAAAAAAGACCTTCTTATAAATTCTAACTTCATAAAGCACAATATACAAAATTCTAACTTTATGAAGCATAATATATTTTGAATTTTAAAAGATATGTGAAATCATGTAAAATTCTAACTTTATGGAGCATAGTATACTCACAATTTTAAAAGATATGTGAAATACTCTCAAGAATGCCGATGTTTATCATTTGTTAGGTTTGATATTTACCTACTTGTCTTTAGAAAAAATAATCATAAAGTGATTCACCTACTTATCTTGTGCAAGATTTACTTGTCTTTTTTTAAAAATAGTTATAAAAATATTCATAAAGTGAATCACCTCGCTTAATCGTGTGCATGTGAAAATAATATCTTAAAAACTATAATACTAGTATACTCTTTAATGAGGGAATGAGAATGGAAAAGTAAATCAAGGGAGATTTTCAAGTTAATATGGTTAATAAGAATCATAAAAATATTATAATTAAATTATTTTATTTTAAAATTTGTTATGGAAACATTTGTTTCATTTTAAATATTTGTGATTGTAATATCTATAAGTTATTTCTAGAATTATTATAATATTTAGGTTTTTTTTGTAGCTTATTGAAGACCATGACAATGTTTTGCTATTAAACATAATGTTATACAAAATGACCAAGTAGTATTAAAGATGATGGAATAAATAACATTGGGCAATAACTAAGTGTTTTTCTTCTTCAGTCTTGGTCTGGCCTAGAGGCTAGCACGAATAACAATCTATTTTTTTTTTAACAATAACTGGGAAAACTTATATTAAAAAGTGTGATAAATCCACTGTAGTACAAAAAAAGGGGTCATGAATGACCTTCGAGAGATAGAAGCTTTGAAGATTGGAATTGATAATACAAAATTTGTGTCCATTGAGTTTCAACCTTCCCTAGCTATATCATAACTATTGTATCTCGAATAATACAGTCTATAGACGACTCTATTTATATATAACGTAAAACAAAACATGACACTTGAATTTTAAAAATTCCACCTACCCAGTTCTGTTTGATCTTTGATTTCCCCTGCTGCTCCCAAATTGGATTTGGAAAGGGCTTGTTGAGATCCGTGATTTGATTTACTGTGGATGAAGGAGCATTCTTAGAATCTCCCTGAGTGCTTGATGGGGAACTGGACTCCTGATGACTTCTTTCCATCCGGTCCATTCTACTTTGCATAATCTCCAAATTGTTGCGTTGCTCTTCGATTTGGCTCCTTTGAGCAAATATTTCATCTCACATCCTCTCAATTAGATGCCTGTGCTGAGAGAGGGTCTCAAGCTCGAAGGTTAATGTAGAGCTGAGTGCTCCCATGTGGATTCACATCCTTTGGCACCTTGCACATTCCATCTCAGGGTCCCGCTGGTCTAGTCCAACAAGTAGTCCCTTGACTCCTTGTAAATTCACAGTCCTTGGTGCGTTGTGGTTCTTTTGTCTATTATCCATGATGTTGGGAGGGGCATAATTCTGTAAATGGCTGGGTTTCTTGAGTTCTAAGAGTCTGGAAGTGGGAGAAGTAGGTCCTAGCAAAGGTCGCGGAGCAAGGACCCGAGCGAGGAAAAGAGTAAGTGATTGGCGAGGCGAAGGACAAGGCAAATGAAATAAAGGGGTTGCCCAGAAACTTTGAGGAGAGGTTCTCTGAGGTACAAACAACTCTGAACAGACAATGTGAATCGGGGAGAGCGCAGGGTGAAAATGGCTTGGCATAGACTTAAAGAAAATTCTCCCCAACAAGGACGCTGCCCAGAAACGCTGAGATAATTCACCCCATGTGACATTCAAAACCAAAATCATATCAAACAAATGAATCACACCCTCTGCCTGGGGCGTTGTACTTGGACCCTTCAAAACTTTGAGCCCAGGACTAGATCCATCGTTACCCTGATGATTCCACTTCAATTCAGATCAATTGCATCCTTGGCCGATCGATGTCATAGTCTTCGACCTATGCTTCCCCACGAACTTAGTTGAACGAATAAACATACCACCCCATGCCATAATGGGATCGTTGTACTTGGTCGAGGAGGCCCTTTCTTTTCACCTGCCAATTGTTGCCTCCACCGATCATGACTCATGCTAGAGCTCCAAGTGTACCCTCTCGTGGCCATTGTACGATGGCTATTGATCGTATGAGGTAGAATTAAACAAGGGGGGCTAGACCTTCTTTACCCTCCACCCCTAAGGTTCCAGGAGGTCTCCCTATGGCCTCGTTCACCATTTTGTCCGCATCCATATTATTTTCTCTCAAAATGTGTAAGAAGTTTGGATTAAGATCCTCGTGGTTACACAGATTCTGTTTATAATCCTTTTCAGGATCAATTTTTTTGGCTTGGATCCCTGGATCATCATTCTTATGATTGTCTTTGAGTTGCCTACTACATTCAGGCTGAGAATTTGTTATTTCTTTGCTAGTTAGAGTCCTTTAAGAAGTGCATACACCTCTGCTTTATTGTTGGTGTTGTTCCCGAGATTCCCAAGATACGCACCTGCCTCCCCTGGGTTTCCCTTTGAAGCGCCATCAAAATAGAGTGTGTGATTTGACTGTGTTTGGATCCAGTCATCTATACTATGGATAGTATGAAGCTGCCAGCTCGATCTTTTCACTAAGGGGGATTTCTTAACAGATTGGAGATTGAAGCTTGTTATCCAATCCTTCTCTGGGATATTCCAGTTGGTCGTATCTTCTATGCTCATATTTTTAGTGTTCATAACCTCTGAAAGTTTCATTTTTTTCTTGCTAGCGACACTTTAGGGATGTGATTTTTTTCCCTAGAATTTTTTTTATTTCTTTCTAGCCAGATCTGCGAGCTAATGAATTTAGGGAGAGACCTCCACAATCTTTTAAATATTGGTTTTCCACGAAAGATGTCTTGGTAGTATTTTTCCCAGTTTCCCAGGCAGAGGTTTAAATATGAGGGCCACCTTATTTGATGAGTCAGTTAGCCACCCAAACTGTTGTCGAGAAGGGACAATCCTAGAAGAGGTGTTGAATAGTGTCGTGGTTTCTTTGGCATAGAGGGCAGTTGAAAGGGCTATATAAACCTCTTTTCATCAAGTTTTTTCTCGTTATAATTTTTCCATGAGCTAGGGTCCAGATGAAGATATTAATTTTGGGCAGAGCGTCTTGAATCCAAGTGTTTTTCCAATTTGTTGAGGTCTGGAGCATCCTTGAAGAGGAGAGGAGAATTCGGTAACCTTCTTTAACCGTGTACCCATTCGTTCCCCAACCTCGACTATCTGGGATGTCTTTGAGTATAGGAGATGCTCATTTAAGAAGGGAAGTCAACACTTGGGCTTGATTATGCATGTGAGCAGGGGCGTCTCCCAAGCTCCATTCCTTCCAGCTTCCATCTTCATTTCATATTGATATATCGAAGAGAGTGAGTTTTTGTTATGAGGTCAACCATCTTTTCAAGTCCCCAATATCTTCACCTCAGGAGGTAATGTAAGTTCCCAAGACTGAGTCTTTCCACAACCTCATCGATTTTCCATTTCCAGGGATCCAAGTGAGGTGCTCTTTAAAGAAAGGGATTGAGGCTCTTATGATTTTCCAGATTTGCGAGCCAGGTTGGGAATCAGGCGTAGTGTCCATGCATCATTTTCTTCCCCCAAACTTGTATTTTTTTGTTATGGACGTTTTCAACAATTCCTTTCTTCCTGAGACTATCCTCCAAAGAATCTTGGCTCCCATAGCTATATTTTTCACTTTGGGATCTTTGATTCCTAGTCCCCCATTTGTTTTAGGTGAGGATACTATATTCGAATTCACTAGATGAAACTTTTTGGCATTGGATTTCCCCCCTTTTCATAGGAATTTGCGAATGAGCTAGGCCATACCTTTCAGGGCTCCCTTTGGGGCTAGGAGGGAGGATAGTACTAATTTTATCAGTACCACCCTCCCAGCTGGGTTGAGCCACCTTGACCCCCAATATTCCATCTTATCCCTAAAATTTTAAAGGTTGAGGTGCCAGTACTCGTCAGGAAGCGATTTTAAGCACAAAGGAAGGCCGAGGTATTTAAAGGTTTTCCAGTCATTTGAGATGCCAAAGCCCAGAATTTGAGCAATACCTAATCTGCTATTGGTTGAAACATTCCACACGTATATTTGACATTTAGCCTTGTTCAAGAGCCCACCCGAAGCTGAAAGAAAGGTGTACATGACTTGGTTTATTCTTCTTTCCATGATTTTTGAAGCTCCACTCAAGAGGATCATATCATCTGTGAATTGTGAGTGGTTGATATGTTTTACACCTTGAGCTATTTTGATTCCTGGGATTGTTGCATTGGTACATTCCCATTCTAGACTTTGATTGAGAGATTCTGCCATGATCACATACAGGAGGGGGGAAAGCAGCCAACCCTGTCGTAGTCCTCTGGAGGCCCTAAAGAAGGGGGCTGGTCGTCTGTTTAAAAGAGGGGCGATCCAAGGGGAGGAAATACAAGCTCCTGTCGAGGACAAAAACTCATGATTGAACCCAAATTTCTGATTTACTTTGAAAATGAATGCATGTTCTACTCTATCAAATGCATTTTCCATATCGAATTTAATTGCCATACTTGATTCCCCTCAAGAGTTGCGGGAATGGATTGCTTCTTGCACTAGGATGAAGTTGTCCCATATTTGCCTGCCTACCACAAATCCTCCTTGATTGGGGAGAATTAGAGATCTGAGAAAGGGAGTCAACCTGTTAGCAATGATTTTGGCCATGATTTTATAAGAGATATTACAAAGAGAGATAGGTATAAATCTATCTAGGGTGGACGCTCCATATTCTTTTAGAATGAGTGGTAAAATGGAGGAATTGGTGGCTCCTCCCATTTTTTTTTATTTAGGTGCGTATCTTATCATTCTAATGAAATCTTGCTTGATTATGTGCCAACATTTTTTTTATATAAATGGAGGGTGAATCCATCCGGCCCCATAGCTTTATCCTCATTGAATTGATTGATTTCTTTTAGGATTTCTGTTCCTTCAATTTGTCGGTTGAGTTTGAGGTTGTCTTCATCCGAAATTTTGCTTGGGATACGGTTGAGGAGAGAATCATAAGAGACTTCCTCTGATATTCTATCTGAAGTATAAATCTTGAGGAAGTGACTGGAGGTTTTCTGCTTGATTTGGTCGAACTCCTTTATGGTTTCTCCCTCTGGATTTCTGATTTATGAGATTTTATTTGTCCAAAGTCTCGATTTTGATTGCCTGTGGAAGAAGGAGGTATTTAGGTCGCCTACTTTCAACCATGGACTTCTGGATTTTAATCTTCAAATGATTTCTTCTTATTTTAGTGCTTGAATGTACTCTTTATGTATCTTTTGTTCAAACGTTATATGGCTTTATTGGACTTCTTTTGTCTCCATTTCCCCTTGAATATTTTATAGCTGAAGCTTTTTTTCTTTAATCTTCGCCTGGATTGGGGTTGAAGAAGTTTTTTCCCAGGTTTTGAGAAGTCCTTTCACTAACTTCAACTTCTTCGCCCATATATATATCGGGGAGCTGGTGATCCACTGGTTCCAAACTTGCGAAATGGAGAAGAGAAAATCCGGTCGATCCATCCAGAGGGGGTTGAATCTGAAGGGGATAGGGCCCCAATTTTTTTGTGATTCAAATACTAAAGAGATAGGGCGATGATACGATCCTGCCCATGGGAGGATCAAGGAATAGGCTTTGTCTGGATGAGAAAGAAAGGAGATTCTTAATAAGAACCGATCAAGTCTGGCCGCAATGTGACCTGGCCCTGCTCTTTTGTTGTTCCATGTATACAAACCTTTGGAAGGGGCACATCAAAGAGGTCCATATCCGAGATTAGATAGTCCATTTTCTCCCTGAATTGATCCCTCACTATGGATCCCCCCTCGATTTTCTTTTAACCCTCTTGTGGTATTGAAGTCCCCAATTATAATTAGATTTTGGGGGGGATTGTCATTGGCTAGATTCTGAAGGGATTGCCAACACTCAAATTTTTCCAAGTAATTATTTGGAATATAGACATTGATAATTGAATAGATCATACATGTGGATTTATTAGTTAGAGAGACCATCATCTAGAACTGGGACTGTAGTTGCTCCTCTAGCTTAAAATTATCTATGTTCCAAATTGTGTCGATTCCTCTCGAGGTGCCTCTGGAACTGATTTATTTTTCTTCCCCTTTTTTCCAATTTTTTTTCATTTCTTAGAGGGTTTCCTGGTCCTTCATTTTTGTCTCCTATATTAGAAGGATTGAGGGGGTTTTTGTTTTTATTAACTTTCTAAATTCTTCTTTTTTATCCCTGCTCCCTAGTCCTCTACAGTTCCAGGAGACAACTTTCATCATTTATCAGAGGGTTTCCCCCCCCCACCTTTAGAGGGTTGGGATGCTACTCCCTTATGATGGGCTGACTTATTTTGTTTTCTGGATTTACACTCTTTTCTTAGTGCTTCCTCTATAGATTTTTGAATGCCTAATTCCTTCTCTCTGTCTATAATCGATTCTCTCTTGTTTCTATGGGATTTTCTTCCTAGTTTTTTTATTGTAGCTGGTTGGGTGACCTATAGGTATGTATCACTGTAAGAAGTTTCCTATATGTCTTCTTCTGAGAAGATAGGGATCTATGGAGGAGGGTTTGGAATAGATTTTTCTATGGTTTCCCCACTTGTTACCAATATTTATTTTTCTTTTCCTTTTTTGATCTACTCTTCTATTTCTTCTTGTCTCTTTCCTCCATTTTATTTCTGTCGTTCCCTGGGTTCTTCCATGCTATATTCTATTGGAATTCCAACATACCTGTTGTGACTTGATTCTCCTTTTTTGGGGGAGCTTGGGGGTCTTTCTCTCAAGCCTTTGGTTTTTTCACCTTGCCCTTGTGGGGGGATCATGGTTGTTTTCCCAACAATGTTTTTCCTTTTCGACTGTTTCCATTGATCCTTTTTCGGATCTTGTTCCTAGGATTCTTTAGTTTGTGGACAATTTTTTGCGAAATTACCATATCCATGACAAGCTTTGCATTTGAATGGGATTTGCACATAGTAGACCTGTTGAACATAAGACCAGTTATCCAGAGTCAAATGGATTGCTTTTGGGAGAACTTTTTCCAGATCCACTTCCACACAAATTATGGCACAAGATTGAAGCCCTTCTCGTGGTTTAACACAGTCGATGTATTTCCCTAGTGAGTTGCCTATGTTTCTTAGGGTTTCATCATTCCAATAATGTAAAGGGAGGAATTACAACCTTACCCAGACAAGGACTGCTGAAGGGGTATCATTTTCTAGGCCGAAGTCTGGGGTCCATTTATTGAGATACATTCCTCTTGCCCCCATGAATTAAGGTCCACTTCGGAAAATAAAATCCCTATCTTTTTTTTTTTTGAATAGAAAGGCGAAGAAACCCTTACCATAGAAGGCCATAGACATATGTCCCTGAATCAATTTTCACCAGTTCAGTTCTAGCCAGTGATGCATGGATTTGGGGGAGGGCGACAACCCCATGAACTGCCCTATCAATCCATTGTCTTCTAGTCTTAGAGCTAGTGGGAGAGCCGAAGTAGGGTGCACAACCACTTTAGGGATCTCTTCCTTTTTTTAATGAATCTGGAGGGGGTTTCCTTGTGGACCTTTGCATAGGAGGATATCAAAGCCTGCAAGGCCTGAAGATCTGAGGATAAGGAGCCTAGAGGGGGATCCCCCCCCTCCTGTAGAGGGGGCCATTATCGGCCCACACGAGGGCCCGTGGGGCTGGATCCACGCGAAGATGAAAACCAGGGACTCTAGGAAACCCTAGCAGCCATTCCAAATATCGATGTTAACCCTCCTATGAGTCAATCGATGATTCCTTACTAGTAAGTTGATTTAGTGTTTACGAATAAAGTCTATAGTCATGAAGAAAAATATAAATTATAGACATGGGTGGTGGAGATGAACGAAATATATCCCAAGGGAAAGGGAATAGCCTTACTGGAATGTTTAGTAAGCCCTTCAAATCCAAAGATTGGAAAGAGGTCCTTTCAAAGACGAAGTGTGAGGCATTGGAAGAAAAAGTTGAATCTTGTCTACAATAGGCAAAGATAAACATGTTGGCTCTTCTTTAGGAAGAGAAACAATAGAGGGATGTCTCCCATGAGAATATGACACATTCCCTTTTACAACAGATGTTGCAGGAAGATAAGGATAAAAAGCGCATGGAAACATTTTATGCAACAATATGTCAAAGAGTTACAACGCCATAGGATAATACTTTGGGTCTTATAAAGGTTGAAAAAGGCATGCACATTCCATAGTTATGCAAGCAATAAGGGTCACCAACACTGTTTGTAGTAAGAGGGAGATGAAAATTAAAAAAATTGAAGGAGAAGTTGGAAAATCAATTGCAAATTTTATGTAATCATGGTATACTTGATAAACTCAAAGAAGTTTAATTAATAATGTGAACATTTTGAATAAATTTTTTATAAAATACAAATATGATCTTCAATAATGTGAAAATGGGATTATTTTAATAGAAAAGCATAAAATAACATTTGAAAAGTGGAATAAGTACTTTTGGATTTATTGCATTATGGATGGATTGAGCATTGTGGTTGGAGAGATTTAGATAGATTTACATGGCAAAACCAACTACCAAATGAATATAAATTACAATTTTAAGAAAAAATATAGTGAGTTGTAGGAATGTAAATTGGTATTTTAAAATTAGAGTGAATCTTTCTTTTACTTAATCTTAATTTTAATTAGTCTTTTTATATTTTAATTTATAAATTTTATTTAATCTTTCTTTTAAATAAATAAGAAGTTTGTTTTCAAATCAACCATCAATTCACTCCAAATTTGACATAGATTTAAGTTACAAACTACAAGTATTTTACCTATGATTAGCATATATGATATAATGTGCACATGATTTGAAATTTCAATAATGTTTCTTTATTAAATATTTATTTAATTAGATTTGAAATTTCAATAATGTTTATACTTATTTAATTAGTCATAATTTTGATCAAATTACACTTCCTTTCATAATTGATATGTATTCTCTTTTGTAATTTATAGAGTGGTCTTACCTGTATTTCATTTTTCAATTTCTTTTAAAAAATTACTCAAAATAAATATTTATTTATTATTGAGAGATCTAATAATATAATTAAAATATGATTTAAAATTTTAATAATAATTTTTAATTTTTTTTTATTAAATTAATTATAATTTTTATCATTACAATTCCTTTATTAGTATTTATTTTTTTAGGTTGTGTTTTAATTGTAATATTGTGTTAAACATTCTTAGTTTCATTTAGTTTTTCAAACATTTATATTGGAAAGCTCTTTTGATGAACATAAATCCTTTGCCAATGTATATGACATTACTAATGACACAACAATTAAAGTCCAAATTTAGTTAATTTTATTTACCATTCAACAAATGACAACATATTTCATGTAAACTCTAAGAAATAAAGCAAAATAGCAGAACCATTGATCTTTATTCATATATAGCTAAGTGACACTATGAATAGATTTATGTTCTCTATATAACTTTTAAGTGGAACTTATTAACTTATATGAATAAGATAAATTTTGATTTTTCTAATTTTAAAAAGTTTAATAATTATTTTATTTGATTTAACATTGTAAAAAAATTAGATAAAAAAATTATTTGTTTTCTTTGATTTTGATAAATACTGTATATTTAAATAAAGATGAACAATTTGAATTTATTCTAATATTTATTTAACATTTTATTTATTTATTTATTTTTTCTCTTTTTGGATTTAAATATGTAGATGATTACTATTGTATATATTGGTTTTAGATGTGTAGATGATTACTATTGTAAATCCAAAAATATTAAAAAAAAAAAAACTATAAATTTAAAATTGATGTTTTCTTTATAATATATTAAATTGTTTTAATTGTATATATTTTAAAAATTAAATAAAAATATTTTAAAAATTATCTATATTTAAAAAATTTAATTCTTTTAAATTTTCCAACAATATTTATATGGATTAAGAAACAACTTTTTCATATAACATTATAAATATTTTTAAATTTAATAATAATAATATTTTTGAAATGATCTATATTTTAAAAATGTTAATATATTAATTATGAAACAACATTTTTATGTTATTTTTTCAATTTTCTCTATTACAATTGAAAAAAAACAATACTCAAAAACTTCACAATATAAAATATAATATATACTTTTTTTTATATAAAATAAAATATAAAACCACATAACATACAAGATATAAAAGATCCAATATATAATATATTATTTTTATTTTTATAAAAGAAAAATATAATAGCACCTAAAAATGCAAGATATAAAAGATAATATAGTGAGTGTGCTCTGTTTTTAGCGTGTGAGAGTGTTGTAGTGCTCTATTTGTTTGTTTTTAGAGGGTGATTGTGATGTGTTTGTTTGTTTTTGTTTGTTTTTAGCTGGTAGCTGTGATGTGTTTGTTTCCCCTCGGATTGTACTTCAAATATCAAAACAAATTTAGAATCTTTCAATAGTTTTAATGTTCTTTTTTAAACCTCTTAGTGGGTTGATGCATATATTGATTGAACACTATGATTTGCCTATGCATAAAGTTACTAAGTCGTTGTTACAATATATATATAATACTACTATAACAAACATACTCATTTTCGTAACAAACAAGACATATTTTATTTTTTATTTTTTAAGTAAAAAGGCAGGTCCTGTTATATTAAAGCTTCAAAAAAGAAATACACTTGACATACGGGTGCCAGCTGTCCTGCCTATGCAGGAAACCAGGACAGCTGGCCTGACCATAATAGCATGCAAAATCAAACATCTCGTTTCGCCATCCTGCCTGAAGGAAACCAGGGTGCATGTTCATTTTCAACAGCAGTTTAGTAAGGCCTACGCTAATGCTAACCAGGCTAATAACTAAAGAGCTATAGCTCTGATAAACATCAAAAGAAATGGAGTTGGAGACCATGGGAAACAGAAGAACCTAATCACCAGAGTCCTCGCTGTTGTCCTTCTCTTTGCCGCTGCTGACAGGAATGACATAGGGCTGAGCACAGGTGGGGCATTGTCGCCGAGGTGTGGCACTAGAGTAGGCTGTGTAAAGCATATCCAAGCGCTGGCTAACGCGGACGGCTCTAAAAATTTGATCATCCACCAGACTGCGGACCTCAAAGATCAGGTTCAGGTGCTTCGGGTGTAGGAGAGGTGGTGGGGGTGGTGACTTTGGTTTAGCATCCTTTTCCTGGTGACCCTGCAGCTGCGACGCAGTGTAGCTTTCCGGCAGCTCCTCCTCTACCAGGCAAGTGGCGAACTCTTCATTAGGAGCGTCGCTGGGACCGTAAGGCTCTCTAGAACTGGGCGGTGGTGCTGCTGCTTCAATGCACGCTGGGGGGTTCCAATTATCTGGAACTGTAAACAGTCGACTCTCAGAGAATTCCGGTGAAAGCTCCGTGGGCTGAATTTCCTCGATGTAGGTTCTGGGGGGCGAGTTTGTTGCAATGATCTCCCTGCATCGCTTCCTCTTGGCCAGGAGCAGAGCCCATTCGAACCGGTGGTGTCTTTTTCTTCTGGAATCAGCTGCATACCAGCCTACTCCCCTGTGGGGTCTCCCCCTCGCTCGCGACATAGTGAGAATGAGGATCGAAGCCTGGATGTCTCCTGCGCTTCTATTCCTTCTCTGCTCGACGAGCTTCGAATGCATTCTGAGATTTTCGGTGAGGCGGATAATGACATAAACAATGGCTGCAGCCATTAAAGCCGAGAGCTTAATGCTCTAGCTGGTCGGCCTGAGCTCGCGCGTGAGAGGCCCCATCCATAGACGGAGGCCGACGGAGGTGAGAGCCTTCATAAATGGCTATGGTGTGAGGTGAGAGACATCATAAATGGCCTCTCCCTGCGTGCCTCCACGTGCCCCTTCCTTTCCGTGTGGCACCCCATCTGGGGGAACACACAAGACATATTACTACTATGGAATTTGTAGATATAAAATAGTAATGGAAATTGAAGACATATTCCTGTGTAATTGAATTTGTAGATATACAATAGTAATGGAAATTGAAGACATATTCCTTTGTAATTGTTTGCCTCAAGATCATAAATCAAATTAGAGGGATTTAATTTTACAAAATGCCCATAAATCAATAATAGTCACAATAATATCAAGTGCAGCATTATCTCTCAAATGGAAATATTCTATACAAAATGCACCAATGTAGTATAGGTGTTGTGGTGCCGAAATGTGCATCATCAGATATCAAAAGTAATATAAGGTCATCGCCACATAAAATCTCTGTCATTTCACCAAGAGTTACATTTTCTTCTGAAAATCCTGCTACACTTACCTCAGCAAAGGACTTGGAGCCTTTCCTCAAGCAAACCTGCATACAAGTAAAACCCTACAACTGAGATCTCTGACCATACCAAACTTACAGGAAAATATTACAAATATAAGATGTATTTTCAATCAAAATAATATAGTAAACAAAAAACCAATAGACCTATGGTTCATGAGAATCCTACCACAGTCCAAGCTATCACAAGTTCGTTGATTCAATAACTTTGAACCATGAATTCTTTTGACTGATGTAAAAAATCCTTCCAGATGCCCAGTGCCAGAGTATGTAACTGCCTTAATGTTTTTATCAACTGCCATCTTTGTAGGAAACTTCACTTCTGAAATTGTATTTGGAGAACAATTTGAGGATGTTATTAAGCTCTTATCAACAAGAAAGAGATGTTTTTGATATTCACAAACCTACCATGAAGAACCATGGACCGAGAGGATTGAAAACGTCTGGGAAAGGGTTCTTGAAATAGAGAGGGCCTTTTATGATCAATTGTCTGATCAGACCATCTATTTGATTGATTGATTGAAACAACCCAAATTGCACAATCCTATAGTTGATGATAAACTATCTGTGCCAAAAGAATAAAACGACCCAAATTGTGAAAGCCTGCAATTGATGATAAACTATTTGTGCCAAAAGAATAGGAAAATAAAATATTTGGCAACTGATTGCCTCATTTGAGCAAACCCCTTCCAGATTTTTGATGTTCTCCGTCTTTCAAAGTTTGCAACTTCCTTGGAAATAAGTTTTCAACCTCAGTAAGTTTTGCTTGTTGGAAACATGCCAATGAATTTCCTCATACAGTCACATACACATGCATGCAACTATGTTAATGCTCATGCATGAAATATATTTATGGAGAGAAGAGTGTGTGTGAGGAGAGGATGATTGTATGACTATGCCGTGTATTGTAATTCTCCCTTGAATAGAAAGAAGACCGATAATCATTGCCCATGATTTTTTCCCTCATTGAGTTTCCACATAAATCACTGTGTCAAGTGTATAATTGATGTGCTTGGTTTAAATACGTGTTTGATCTGTTCTTAATTTTATACTCTGTTTATGCTATGTTTTTCTTCCACTTCCTAACATTAAGCATATAACATTTTAACTTCGGATAACTATGTTATCGGCCTCCAAGAAAAAACAGCTCCTTCACTAGATCTCGAGCAACTCTCTTAACAAACCACTTGATGACTTCTAACAGTTCTCTCAACAAACCACTTCATGACTTCAACACAAGAACATTCCCTTTGTGAGTATGTAATTGTAAAGATGTCATAAAATTCTTCAGAATTAGAATTCGTTGTATGTAATTGTAAAGATGTCATAAAATTCCTCCCAATTAGAATTCGAAAACCAGGAGCTGCCATTCTACACTATGATCATTCTTCAATCAATTCTCCCAACGAAGACTGGCTTTTCCTGCACACCAGAAGGATTTTGATATTAATTACAACAATGTCATCCTCCTATTTATCAATTCCAAACCCTCCTCCCAACTAAAAATTACCCCAATTTTAACACTGTGAATTGAAAACCTTCCTGCCAATTAAAAAATTCACCTAAATTTCAATACCTCAAATTAAGAAACCCTCCAACCAATAAAAAAAAATTCAAGTTTAAAGAAAACCCTCCGCCCAGCTAAAATTTGACCTAACTGCAATACTCCACATTGAGAAACCCCGTCTCCCCAGCGAAAAATTCATATTTACTATAATACTCATGTTCTCTAAATTAAACTCAATGCATTTCTGCATAATTTTCAAGCTGCAGTTTCAGGAAAAATGCACAAAACCTCACACTAATATTTCAACCTTTGAATTCCAGGAAAATCAATTACAAAATAACTTCACAGGCACAATAATTTTCAAGCTGCAGTTTCAGGAAAAATGCACAAAACCTCACACTAATATTTCAACCTTTGAATTCCAGGAAAATCAATTACAAAATAACTTCACAGGCACAATTTTATTATAGAAAGTTCCATTATATCTTAATTCTTTCAGCGCATCGACTCTTGCAGGTTCTAATAGAAATTGACAAAACTCTAATGGTGTTTACCGTGGATTTAAAAAAAGAAAATACTGAAATGGAAAATATTGTTAGATTCAGAGTGCCGACGCCGCCTTTGTACATATAATCACCATCAAATTCTTTCTTCCAAAGGGAAGAAAGATGAAAATTCAAACAAAGAAAACACGGGTTTGGATAGGGAACCGAAACAAAAGTATTTGGTAAGGAATTTTACTTCCTCTATACTCTATGTGCAAACGCTATGTTATGGCCTTGTGGAATTGGCCCAATAATATGCTTCTAACTCATGCAGGCCAAGGCAAAGTTAAATTTTACCAATGATCCACTTCCGGCACACTGGGGCACGGTAGCAAGGAAACACATCAATAATATGCTTCTAACTAATTCAAGCCAAGGCAACGCTAAATTTTACCAATGTTCCACTTCCGGCACACAGGGGCACAAGATTAAGGAAACACATCGAGGGCATATGGAAGCATTGCCAAAATTCAAGGCACGTTTGAAATGGAACACCCATGGCAGATACTTAATTGTTGAAAGGAGGCGGTGCAATGCCCAAAATAAACTGTAAACTAAGTTTCATGTATCACATCTACGACATTGGCATTTGTAGTGATGTTTGTTTTAGAAGGTTGTTTTGGAAAACTTGTAAACCAGTTTACATGTATTTATCAAAAGATTTCCCGATATACCTTCGGCATAATAATTAATAATTAAATAAATATTTTTATCAAATAAATTATAATATATAAATAAATTTATAAAATTAATTAAAAAATAAATTAATAATTAAATAAATAATTTTATCAAATAAATTATAATATGTTCATAGTGAGCTCAACATGTCACTTACGAGAATAAAATCTAGGGGTAATTATAAAAAAATCAAAATTGCATTAAAAAACTATTTTAAATCTTCGCATAGTCAAAATAACAGAGAGAGTGAAATGCATGAAGGAATATTATAAACAAACAACACATAGTGCATAACTCATGACATGAAGGACTTTATAACTCAGGACACAAGCAAGAGAGAGGAGAGAAAGAGAGAGAGAGTGGAGGAGGGAAGGAGGGAGAAAGGCGTATGTTTATGTGTGAGAGAGAGGGGATGGGAAAGGGAGGAAGGTGGAGAGAAAGCCAATGGGGTAGAGAGAGAGTGGGGTAGAGAGAGGG
>ML784447.1:191532-209517 GCA_009831015.1 Picea engelmannii
TTAGTGTATCAATGTCTTGCTGCACACATGCCTTGCACTTTCTGTTCTTTTTCCTTTTATGCTCTATGTGCCATGTCCATTCGATGCACCATTCCTCTTCTCTGTATTTCAGCTACTGCACACTCCTCCTTCTACACTCCCGAAGCCCTCTCAACAACAACAACCATCTCTTCTTTCTTATACCTTATTATAGTCTCTGTGCACCTTGTGCATGCCCTGTGTGCAATGCTTCTGCATTCTCTTCATGTCGAGTGCTCTGCCTGTTCATCATTGCAACTCTTCAGCTTCTCTGGCTGTTAAACCCATGTGTCCATCATCACTTGGTGTTATGCTGAGATTCCTTAGCCTCTCCAATAGTTGAGACTTTTTGTCTTCTCTGTCACAGTCGAGCTCATCCTCTCTGTTCTAGTTATAGGCTTCAATGCTCATCCATCTGTCAATTGCCTCCATGAACAGTCTTCATTCCACTGGTAGATTCCTTGAGACTCTTCAGCTCCTCCGACAATCACAGAGAAGTCTCTTCGAGTCCTCTGGCAGAAACCATCAGTGGTTTCTAGCAGTTACATTGTGAACCTCCAAAGACCGCTTCAACAACTGAATCACCACTGATCGATTAACTGTGAAGAGAAACAGTAGCCCTTCGATCATATTCCTAAATAACTTGCACTGTTGGATCATAAATTATGGGTCTCGCGCTTATTTCGGCATTTCACAATTTGGCCTTTCGGCATCCCTATGGTGAGGCATCTCGACTCTCCAAGTCGCGATCTTCGAAATGGAGATTAGCTTCGTGCTACCTCCTCCCTTGAGCCTTCGTCGATGTGACCATGGGTTATGACCAAGGGTCAATTCTGAACATGTGTTTCGCATTTCGCGTTTCGAGGATTTTGTGATGAGTCGTCTCAAATCTCCATGTCCCAAACTCTGAAATGGAGCTTGTATCTTCGAGCTCTTCTCTACAGCTCTTTGACGATGTGACCACCGACGGTGACCATAGCCTTATTCGAAAACACATTTCGACGTTTCGTCATTTCGACATTCCTGTTGCAAAGTGTTTCAACACTCCAACTCCCGGTATCCGAAACCAACACCAAAAGGTGTTTTTCGCATTTCGACATTCCTTATGATGAAGTGTTTTGACGCTCCATCTCTCGGTATCCGAAATCTACACAAAAAGGTGTTTCAGCGTTTTTCATTTCACGACTTCGGGACTCTTGTGATGAAGAGTCTCAACTCTTGATTCCTCCAACTCACAATATCCGAAACTCCGGTTGATGTGTCTGTTTCAGGATTTTTGGCGTTTCGCATTTCGGCACTTCGGGACTCCTGTGTTGAAGAGTCTCGATTCTTGACTCCTCCAACTCCTGGTATCTGAACCTCCGGTCGATGTGCTTGTTTCTGGTTTTCTGGGTTTCTCATTTTGCGATTCCGGGACTCCTGATGATGAAGGGTTTCGACACTTCCAACTCTCGGTATCCGAAACTGTCCTCCTTCTTTCAGGATTTCGGTGTTTCTCATTTCGCGATTTCGGGACTCCTGATGATGAAGAGTTTCGACTCTTCCAACTCCCGGTATCCGAAACTGTCCTCCTGCCTTCGGGATTTCGTAACCCCGCTTCACCTTGCTCTTTAAAGAATGTGCAGGTTCTCCTGGATCCAACGCCGGTTGGACCTTGGGCTCATATCTAACATTCATTAGGAATTCTCAATGGGATCCAAAGATCTCTGTCGCTTCTCCTCCCAGGCTTACGTTGTCCCTATTTTTCCATCGCTGCATACTCTGATGTTGCCATCAATGAAAAACACACCTGCCTATAAACATGCCAAGATTAAAGTCCCTACAACCCTTATACCCACATGTTGGTGCTCTAACCATTGCTCTATGCTTCAAAACACTTTCAATCCTAATCCCTTAGGTCCTAGTTGTCCCTAAACCCTTTCACATATTTATTCATAAATATTTTTGGTCTATAATAAATTCTATATCCATTGCATTAAGAGCCCGCACATGCTCTTGTGACTCTAAATCCTTGAGGTTGTGTGCTCATCCATGCCCAGTAGGAATGCGTGCACATTCCTAGAATGCCCACACACTTTACTTCACATGCATTATAGGAATGCAAACTCATTCTTGCTGGGAATTTTTATGTGTCAAGCACACTCCTGTACCTCATCTATATCAAAAACTTGAACAAGCCTGCCATCTACACACAAAAATAGCAGAAATAGACATGTTTTTGTTATTTTTGTCTTGTTGTTTAATTCATAGACAATTTTGTAATATTGCAAGACAATTATGGGAAGAATTGGAAGACAAATTTTTCCAAGTGGAGTTGGAATTGTTCGCTATGTATTCTTGTGTAATAGAAAGACAAATTTTTCCAATTGGAATTGTTAGTTGTGTCTTCTTGTGTAATACCAAGACAAGTTTGTCCATTTGGAATCGTTAGTTGTGTCTTCTTACGTAATACCAAGACAAATTTGTTCAGTTGGAATTGGAATTGTTAGTTGTGTCTTCTTGTGTAATACCAAGACTAATTTATCCAATTGGAATTGAAATTGTTAGTTGTCTCTTCTTGTACAATACCACGACAAATTTGTCCAATTGGAATTGGAATTGGTAGTTGTGTCTTATTTTGTAATACCAAGACAAATTTGTCCACTTGGAGTTGGAATTGTTAGTTGTGCCTTCTTGTGTAATACCAAGACAAATTTTTGGTGGGGTTGTTGGAAGCCAATTTTTCTATTTAAACATGGGGAACCCACATAATTGAAAAACAAAGTCCCCAAGGAAAGAGAAACCCATTGAAAAGGTAGAAGAATAAAGAGAAAAGGAAAGGTTACTATGTCAAAGCATAGTTTTTCAGAAGAGGGAAATCCAATTTCTAGCGGAATAAATGTCATTGTTGTTTCTCCTCCACACCACAAGCAAAGCATAGGACATTAGTAGAGACCAATCCAATTAGTATCTCATCAAGACAAGTTGTTGTGGATGACCAGATGATGGAGGATTTTATTGGAGTTGATTATGCAATGGATGAAATTAGAGAGACAAATGGTGCACAACATTATGGTGAAGAAGTTCCTATGGTGCAACCTCTTGTTGGACAGTCAAACATTCCAGAAACTAGTCACGGGAATGTCCACTCTCCTCCAAGAATTGATCCGCCAAAGATTGAAGGGAAAATAATTGAAACATTGTTAACTCCACATCAGGGAGGTCAAGAACGCCATAATAGAGGTTCATCATCCCTACCTAGATTGAGCAGAGTGTGGTGAAGAACTCCTAAATGCATTCAGGTGGATGAAAGTGGTCTAACATCACTTGAAGGTAAGTTACCTAACCGTACTATTCATTATCATTCTTATAAAATCATTAAAGAATATTTTGAACCAAAATCCGATGCCGCTAAATGGAAATTATTTTTGGCTTTGTTAAAATCTAGAAGTTTGACTATTTTTAGGAGAATTTTAGGCATTAAAACAATGAAAAATAAACAAGTCATCATATTGTTAGAAACCTTGTGGGTGATTTTCAAAGAATTGGTAAGAAATCTATTTTGAAATACCATAATACACTCGTGTCTTGTCACAATCAATTGTTATCAATGTTGAAACAATTCTTAACATTTTTATCCCTAAGACTTAAACTTTCCTTTTTCGGGTTTCGACTTTTCATAAAACACAAGTTTCGTTATCATTCCCAAACGCACGGTGCCGATTTCCCGAAGAACTCAATTATTTAAATAATAAAAGGCAAAAAACCTAAAAGTATTATACGAATCCCGACGCATTTTCTAAGAAATTATCTTAATCATGATAAGATTTAAACCTAATGGATTTAAGGTTAACTTTAAAGAGTTTTTGGGATTAGGGGTTTGCTGAAAACATATTTTTCAATACAAATTGAATCGCGAAATCCCGATCCCCGATTTCCCGAAATAAAGAGAGTTAGTTAAAATGTTAATTAATTAATTCTCTAATGCAAAAATTTAAGGCTTAAGTTAATCATTTCACAATTTCGGGATTTGGGGTTCAGTGATAATACATCTCTTGTCAAAATGATCCCTAAAATCCTGAATCGTGAAATCCCAACCCATAATTTGTGTTAAACCGAATTAACTCTGTTTTGTCCTTAACCCTGATTAGTTAGTTAATTAAGTGAATTTAAGTCCTATTTTTTAAACATGTCGCGATTTCGCAACTTCGGAAATCGAGATTCATCAATGACATACTTCTTGTCAAAATGATTCCCGAAATCCCGAAATGCTTAATATCAATCAATCACTTTGCTAAAATGTTTAAGTCTTAATTAACACGTCGCGATTTCGGAGATTGGATTTCATCGATGACATACTTCTCGACAATATGATCCCCGAAATCTCGAAAAATGAAATCTTCAGTCTTAATCTATGATTAGCACCAATTAACCTTTTTCCAAAGCATGATTAATGATAATCATTTTTTAAGGTTTTGTTCATGTTTCGATTTCCGATTGAGTAAAATGTTCCGAGTTTTCTTTAAAATCCAAAGGCGCCAAAAGACGACCATTTAAATAATGAATAACTAGTGATACGTGGTACTAATGCGTAACTCATTAAAATATCTACCGCATTAAATGTCTTAAATTCTTGTCAGCTGCGTCAATCTCGTCATTGTTAAATGAATTAAAAGAGCATTTGAATGTTTGTGTTTTCATTTTATCAAGCGCAAGAAGCATTCAGCTGAGCTTATTCATTCCTTTTCTGTGACAGGTTTTCCATTTAACATAAAGTCACGGCACCGAAAAAGGCACCGAAGAAGAGTGAAGATACACAGGAAGGAGATATCATCTCTGACACCACGCCACACGTTATAGACTCCATTAAATCTTGGACTCAAATCTTTGAATTTCTGGAATGTGAATTCAAGAATGCTCATCCTGCTTCTGAGAATCACTATCAGGACATAGCAGAATCAGAGCTTCATAAGATCGCCGCGCGCCCTTGACTCATGGCATACAATGATATGATCAGTTGGCCCTTGGAAAAGGTCGATATCCTTACAAGGAGCATATTAAATGATCAAGGAGTCATCGTTGGCTCATTCAAGACATAACATATACAAGTAATGTATAAACTCTCGCCAAATCCTAAACATACTTTTAATGCCGAGTTTTTTGCAGAATTTCAGAGGAAAAAATGCACCGAGGTAGACCGGACTTATCCTGATATAATTAGAGACTGGTGGAGATGTCCATCAAAATTTAGAGCCGATACCCATGGGGTTTATGCTACAACATCCTTAAATGAATACATGTTCTACGTAACCATTATGCTGTGTAGACTTTTCGGGAGAAAAGATCCTTTCCATTTTCATGTAGATTGGGTGCCCTTTTTAGAAGAAGCTTCAGAAGGGTATGCTTTTTACAGGAGTAAGATTTTGTCGGATAACCTAACACAAGAAATCTCAAACTACAAAGTTGCAAAATCAAAGGGACAACCAGTGTCCTTTTACATGTCAGCATACATTATGGATGCGATCTGCTATGTGACTCCTTTTCCCTTAATGAATTGGAGTTGGAACATAACCTGTCCAGAACCCATTCATGAATGTCATTCTGCCCTTTGGGAAGAAAATGCTAAGGACACATTTTATGAAATTTGTCATTTTGTTATAATTCCGATGCATAAAATATTTTTTGGATGCGAACCCCCTCGCATTTCTTATACAGTCACATAAAATCTTAAAGCAATAGCCAACTGGTTTATTGATGAGAATTTTTCCTACATTAGGGTTTATGGTTGTTCTATTCCCCCTCATGCACTCCCTAAATTCCTACCTGATAGATTGGTGTGTAGAGAGGTAGCCCACCAGATAGTAAAAGGAAACATTGGATTAGAGTTAAAGGCAGCTTAGAGGCAGCTCAGACGAAGTCATGGCCAACTTTCCTTGTACATATCGGGAAATTTTTATTACTGAATCTAGGCCATTCTAAAGTAGAGGCTGAATCACTAGAAGAAGTAAAATTGGTAGATATTGAACACATAAAGCATGACCCCTATCAATTAGTAAGCAAACATTTGATGCATTGTAATTTAAAAGACTATGAGCGTGAAACATTTGTTTATGATGACGTATTCAAAGAGGTTAAATCCTATGAAGAGGTATTGAACAGAGTACAAGCCCTACCACCTGACTCACAGATTGGTTTCACATCATTCCAGAGCCATAGGCGAAGCTGTTTACCCAAAATTTTGCAGGGTGAAGCTACGACCCCACCTCCAGAGTAGGAAGGGCCTCCCCCAGGCTTTGAAACAAATATATAGGAAAAATAAAATACTAAAGGCAAGATGAAGGATACTGGAATACCCTCACAAGACACAAAAATTTCCTAGACAAAAGAATCAGAGGCAGGGAAGGGAAAGGAGCTAGAAACATCCCCAGAAATCCCTAAGGATGTTCCAGAAAAGATAGGAGGAACAAAATCAATAGAACTTGGAAGTCCCATTACTTCCTTGACTCCATTGTAGTCCACTTATGGAAACCCCCATGAGGGAGATTTGTATGTCAGTTATCTAGAGCCAATTTCTAGGGATGAGATTCCTTCATCAGATTATTTTTTCAGTAAAAAGAGAAGGGAAATATTGAAACAGGAAATCCATCCAAGAGGAGATGGGATGGTTAAAAAGCATAGGGTTATTATAGATGGAAATAAACTTAAAGATGGTGAATTTGCTACAGAGATAGTAGGCACGATGGGAGCTTTAGCATCGATAAATTTATATTCTGTGGATAGTTTGACAACTATGTTGGAACAAAAAGACCAAACGATAGCTCAGCTATAGGGTAAATTGAAAGAAACTGAAAGAAATATCAGTTGGGGAATAAAAAAGGGTCTAGAACAAGCTAGATTAAAAGATATTCAAGAGATTCAGAAAATGAAAACAAGCTTAGAGGAGATAAATCAGATAATACAGGTCACTCAGGCACAGGTTCTAAAGCAAGAAGAAGCAAATAAACAATTACAAGATAAGATTAGCACTATTTCAAATCAAGTGGTAGAGCTTGAAATTTTCCAGGCTCAGGTATTGGGAATACATTTGAAGATAGAAGAAGAACAACATAAAGTGGTTTTAAATCTGGAAGTTGTCCATAATTACTTTCAGGAAACAAATAAATCTTTGGAGAATGTTCTTCAGAAAGAAAGAGAAGTGAAAGCGGCCAGAACGACTTTCCAAAAAGAAGTATCCCTTTCAAAAAAGGAAGAGGTCGGAAAGATTAAGAAACTATCCATTTCAGAACAGGTTAAAGGAGATGTAATACTCAAAGTGTGAGAAGCAGACCTGCCTGAAAATAAAAGAATAACTAGAGATATCAATGATGATTGTCAAGGAATTTTTGATCTCTTAGAAAAACCTTCATTGAACATTGGAAAAAATGACTGTTCTGGGTTATTAGGAGAGATTAACATTGTCAAGAACCAGCTAAGGTTCAAGGAAGATTTGGAGGAAATGAAGGTAGAGATCCAAAAAATTAAGGTAATCAATATCACCGAAATCGACAAATGGATAGTGATACCGAACTTAAAGTTGAAAACTATTAAGTTCACAAGGAAGATAATAGAAGATTGTTAACCCGAATTACAGAAAAGATTCTTCATATTTGAGGCAAAAGAGATACCAGACATACCTAGAGTTTTGGTGAAGTTTTTGGGAAAATGTATTCACTGTCTTGAGGTAGAGGAAGGAAGTTCGTCAACACAAACATAAAAGTACTATTTTGAATATTTTCATCATTAGAATAATAAAGCAGTTAGAAAAGAAATATAAACGGTTTGACATTATTCATCCATGTAACCGTAGTCTTGGGAAGTTGGTTAATCACCAACGGGAAAATATTTGATGATCATGTATAAATATATTTTTAGAAGACTGAGAAAAGGCTTTTGATTTTTTGGAGAGAGCCGATTGTATTAAAATTTTTCCAATCCACTGTGATATACGATACAGACGAGATTCTGAATCCTACCAACTTGTAGCTATGCGTTCTTTAACCTTGTTTACCATATTTTTCTATGTTTCCCTTTCAATGTCTTTCTAATGAATGATCAATTTGAAGTTTATTTTATACATCTTTTATAGTTTAGATTGATTTGGTTATCAAATTATTTACAGCTTTTCCTCTGAAATTGCTATCAGTAATTTTAAGACCTGTGGATCCTTTGAACCATGATATTTAACATCTCATTAGAAATCTCATTTTCTTCTTTATTTCCTGTTACAATATGATATTGTTTCTTGATTAAAGCCTCATATTTTTTAGTAGTATTTCATTGTTATTTCACGATTCTCAAATTGTTTCAAGTCCAGGAAATGGACTCAACTGTATTTATGTTATTATCTTGAATTTCAAAACTATTTTTCCTATTCTCATCTCTTAAAAAACCGAAGTAACAATTTATCGAATTCTTTCACAACTAAATAAAATTTTACTCCTCATGACTGTCCCAAATAACAGACAACCCAACATAGAACTTGGTCTCCAAGATCAAACCCGTATTTCTTTAAACCTATTTAATACTATTCTGCAAACAACGACTAACCGGGCTGAATTAGAACGTTCATGGGCTGCTATTGAGAGAGATATCAACATCCAAGAACAACGGGAAGCTAGACAGAGACAGTTAAGAAACTGATTCTGCTTTACCCTCCTTTTTGATTCTTATCCTTTAATTACCTTTACCTTTACGGATGCCTTGACGGTATACTTTACAGCCTTGAAGTATAAACTCAAGAACAACAATCAAGATCACAAGAAAACATTGTTTGCTCCAAAAAACCTCTCATCTCATGAAATGAAATATCAAAACCCTTATAAAATATTATCATAGACGAGATAGCCTTGATACAGGTGGCCCAATAGATTTGTGGGCCTTCACTGGTAGGCTACCTCATTCTGAAATGAAGTTAGTTAGAGCTGTTAAGAGAGTAGTACAAGATTTTTGGCATGATAATAATAGGCCTTCTTCCAACCAAAATGATGTACTTAAATTGAGAAGGGGATCTTGGGAGAGTGAACCCCATATTAAACACTTTCATGACATTACACAAACACACGTGTATGAGAGATTCAAGACAATACATAGTGTACTTAACTTGGGCCAAATATCTTTCCATAAATGCAAGCCTTGGTATGTTTGAATAAACACAATTCGTAACACATGTTTTTGTAGATATCACATTGAGTATGGTTATTATTATGACACATATATGTATATTTTTTGTGTATTGCATAACACCCTTTTGCATGAATGCTCAGTTATATTGTATTTGTCGTCATCTAGAGACTTTCTTCACAATATCTTATGTACAAGACCATACGGTTGTACATTTTATCAAAAATCTTGCTTAGATGGGACATGCCCTAGGTGAAGTGGAATGACATTTCTGAGCAAGTGAATCCATGTAAGCAATGAGTATGAATTGGGGAGGAAGGAGGTTGCCTTGCAACGCTTTAAATATGTCACATATGATATTGATGGAGGGAAGGAAAGAAAAAAGATACAATTGGTGGATTCCCATGTACGTGTATGTGACTTCATGATGGACTTCATCGAAAATACACAACAGTATGTTCAACATGTCCATGTGGCTCAATGGAAGGACACACATTTTAGAATATGCAGAGATACATTTCCCGTTGGTATTGTCTTATCAGTGGTTGATTTTTCTTAGAACTACACCCTTTAACCAAAAAATGAGATTCAAAGCCAATATTATCACTCATAGTAGGTCAACATAATGGTCCATATAACATATAGACATTGGGAAGATAGTAACGAAGAAAATAGATTTATATTGGAGGAGTATCACTTCTACATAATCAATGATCATTTCCATGACTTAGCCTACATACAACATTGTTGTCAGTTGTTTTACAATCACCTTAAGGAGAAGAACATGTAGATGGATTAACATTGGATTTGGTCATATGGTTGCATAGGAAAATTAAATAATGATCATGTATTTCAATGGTTGTGTATGTTGCACAAAAAAATAAAGGTACCACACATTTAGAACTATTTAGAGTCCGGGCACATGAAAGGGGAGCATGATGGAGCATGCACACTCACAAAAAGAGTGTTATGTAAGAAAGAAATGAAGTTCACAACCACTTACCTCATTCTAGATGTGAAATCCATTGTCTAATGGTGTTGTTCAGTAATGGGAGAGGGAACAAGAACCTGTGAAGAGAAATCACATAGGAAAGGACATGTACATAGATATTTTTTGGAGGTGGTTGATGTATATCGATCACAATGGTATGAATGCAAAACAATCCAGGTCACTCGTGGATTCATTCAGTTCAATCATCAAACAATGAAATAGTTGAAATATGGACGAGAAAAATCTCTTTCTTCTGTGGGCCATATTATAATAATGAATGGGATGATTGTGAATCGATAGACTGGGTCGATAGATGAGATCATTTATCACTCCCCATTGGTCAATGTATAACTATGGGATTATCCTAGTTGGAGGAGGACCAATCAAATATTTCAATAGATTATGATCACATCTCAGATCTCGTACTATTAGGTTCGGTCAAACCTTCTATTAAATTTTGAATAACTATCATCAATGTTTTATTCTTTGTTCATTTAGTGGACTCACGTGTTGGCACTCCATTTTTTGCAAGGCACATATACGCAGTGGTTTCACTAAGAGGTAGTGAATGGGGAACTGATTATTGGTTGGCACATTGCTTGGAGGGAAATCAAACCCTCATGCGATCAATAATAGATTCTGAAGGCATTGAATTTTTGATTGGGTCGATGATTATTAAAGGACAATATCTAACACATGATGAAAGAACATGAAAGAAAGGTGGCTATGTATTTCAAGATTATAGGCCAGGTGAAGCTGTATATGCTATGGATTATTTTTGGCACGAAATGAGAGAGAGGATATAACACATAAATATACAAGAATATTGAAAGAGATCCAATAATAACAAATATTTATCAGATATATAAAAAGAGGCACATATATACGGTAATACACAATTTCTATTAATGAGTGAAATGTACAAAACTATAAAAATACAGAGTGCAAGTCGCTAGAATGGTGGCAACTTATCTCTGAGAAGAGATGTGATGGCTACTCACATTCACAAGAATATGATTACAATGAGGTTCTAAAGGCCTTTTTAACATAAATAAAATTAAAAACCCTAACCCCAGAAGATGAAAAGCCAACAGTTTTGTGGACCTCATTTTGGGTAGTTTGGTGTATCAACTTCCTAAGGGCGTAACTTTGGCATACGATCTCCATTTTGGGTGCACGATAGCTCGTTGGAAAGGTATAATAGAGGATATTAATTTTGGGGGCTCAATTAGAGTCTTTGGTTATCTTTGACATGCTCAATCCAGAAAAAAATTCATTTAGGCCCTCAAAATGGCCCCGGAAGTTTAGGAACCAAAAAACTGCTAAAAATAGTAAATTGCCAGAAGATTTTTTTGAGCCAGTTGGAATAGGTGGGTGGCCACCGATATCCACCTGGATCAATCCTCCCTCCTTAGGAAGTAATGGTCTCCATTACATTTATTTCCCATGGGAGAGGGAAAAGCATTTGCTGAATCTACATCTTGATGAGCTGCTTGCCTTGCTGGAGAAGTTGCGCTGCTTAGCTTGTTGAAGGCTGTCACGAACCTGTGGATGGAAGGGTTGGACCTTTTTAACCAGTTTGTCTACATGAGATGACCGCGTGAAAAAAGAATCCTTGTGCTTTGCTTCAATCTTGTCGACCTGATTCTACTGGACAAAAGGTGCTTGGACTGAGGCTGCAGTGGTTGCGGTGTTCTTCTGTTCACCTTTTGAACAGATTGTGAAGAAGCTGAATTTTGTAGTATGCGATATTACCTTGCGACACTGTTTAGGTGGGACAGTATTCAGAACTACCTTTGGTATGCTGTAGAGATGACCCCCCAGAGTAAAAATGACACTACGGGGTTGAGACTCATAAATAACATGGTGCTTCCACATATATGGTTGGCCCAACAAAACATCAAAGACATCCAATGGGGAAACATCACATAATACCTCATCCTTGAAGGGTTGGATGTCGTATGAAAATAGAAACTGTTGTCTTACATAGAGGTCACATCCTTGGTGAAGCCACCCGATGTTGTATGGTTGTGGGTGTGGTTTTGTTGAAAATCCCAACTATTTGACGACCTATGCTAAGATGAGGTTCTTCTAGCTTCCGCTATCAACAATAAAATGCAGTGGGGTCCCTTTCACCCACATTTATAAATGAAAAAGGTGCTCCCCCTCTTCAGGATCTACTGGTTCTTCTGGTTGAATTATTGTGGTCGCGACATTAGAAGCGAGGTCTGTGTCGATGATCTGTCTTTTCCCATTATTTTCTAAATCAGATTCTGAATCGAGGTTTGGCTCCTTGTATTTGATCTTGTCCACCAATGATTTTTTTGAGCGAAATTCATCAGTGTTGTGCCAGGGGATTTTGTGGAAATCGCACCACTTTCCAGTGTCCCTCTTCGTCTTTCTATTACCCTTCCTTTCCTATGGCTTGGGATGGTTTTCTGGAGGCTGTTTGTTAGGGTTGTCTTTATCATGCTTTGATTGTTGCAGATTTGTAGAAATGAACTCCCATTTGTTCTGGTGCCTAAATTTCTTCTCGATTTTGACAACATATCGATAGGTAACTCCAAGCAATGAGATATCCAGGAAATCCATTTCGGTTTGGATGTACCTATGCAGAGCCCCGTGGTATTTCAGAATCATATGTCATTCAGAGTCTTTGATACCTAGATTAATGCGAAAGGTATGGAAATTATTTGTGAACTCTAACATTGTTTGGCCCCTCTCTTGCCGTAGTGTGGTGCATCTCATGTAGTGGTTTTCATAGTTACCAACAAGGTAATACTGCTCCTTGACCGCATAAAAAAAAATCCCAAGTGGGCTCGACCCCATATATTCCAGACTCCTCTATGGAAATTTTCTCCCAGTAAGTTTCCCACCAATGTTTGGAATGGGGGAGAGCCTTAAGGAGTGCAAAGGTGATATTTTCCCTGTCAAAAAACTGTGAACATAGAAATAACCTTCTAGCAGATTTAACCATTTTTCTAGGGCATCTGCATCTATCTGTCCTTTAAATATGGGAATATCAAAATTAACTTGTACCTTGAAAGGTGATGTGCCTCCAAAGTGGATGTTTAATGAATATGCACTTGTTTTTATCCGTAGGCGTTGAAGGATGTGGGAAAAATTATCCATCATTTCGTCCCTCTGCCACGTGAGAGATTGCTCAAGGAACAGATTAATAGAATCTTCTTCTTCATCATTTTTATTTTCTACCTCCATGGAGGGTTTCTTGGGCATACGAGAGTTATTCTCCTCAAGAGAGACAAGCTCAAGACCCAACTTTCTATACTTGGACCTCGTCGGGGACATGCACTGAAAAACGATCAAGAGCATCCTGTTCTAATACCACTGATCCAGGTTTTTTCGGCACGAAATGAGAGTAGAGACATATCAAAAAAATATACAAAGATATTGCAAGAGAGATAATATGACATAGATATATCATATATATATAAATAGGCACATATATACAGTAATACAAAATTTCTATTAATGAGCGAAATGTACTAAACTATAGAAATACAAAGTGAAAGACTCGCTAGAATGGTAACAACTTATCTCTGAGAAGAGATGTCACGAATAATCACATTCGCAAGAAGATGATTACAATGAGGATATAAAGGCCTTTTTAACATAAATAAAATCCAAAACCCTAACCCTGGAAGATGAAAAGCCAACAGTTTTTTGGACCCAGTTTTGGGTAGTTTGGTGTATCAACTTCTCGGGGGCGTAACTTTGGCATATGATCTCTGTTTGGGGCGCATGATATCTCGTTGGAAAGGTATCGTTGAGGAGATTCATTTTTGGGGATAAATTAGAGCATTAAACTAGCATTAAGGTGCTCTATCCCGAAAAAAATCCATTTAGGCCCTCAAAATGGCCCTGGAAGTTTAGGAACCAAAAAAATGCTAAAAATAGTAAATTGTCAGAATACTGTTTTGAGCAAGTTGGAATAGGCGGGTGGCCACTGATACCCATTTGGATCAATCCTCCTTCCTTAGAAAGAAATGGTCTCCATTGCGTTGAGTGCCTATGGGAGTGGGAAAAACATTTGTTGAATCTCCATCTTGATGAGTTGCTTGCCTTGCTGGAGAAGTTGCGATGTCTATCTTGTTGAAGGCTATCACGAACCTGTGGCTAGAAGGGTTGGAACTTTTTAACCAGTCTGGATACATGAGATGACTGCGTGCAGAAGGAATCATTTTGATTTTCTTCAATCTTTTTGACCTGCTTCTGTTGGACAAAAGGTGCTTGGACTGAGGCTGCAGTGGTTGTGATGTTCTTCTGTTCACCTTTTGAACAAACTGTGAAGATGTTCAATTTTGTAGTATGAGATACTACCTCGAGAAACTGTTTAGGATGGAGAGTAGTCAAAAATACCTTTGTTATCTTGTAGAGATGACCCCCCAAAGTAACAATGACACTACGAGGTCGAGACTCATAAATAGTATGATGCTTCCACATATATGGTTGGCCCAATAGAACATCACATACATCCAGTGGGGAAACATCACATAATACCTCATCCTTGAAGAGATGGATGTCATATGACAATCGACGCTGTTGGCTGACAAAAAGGTCTCGTCCCTGGCGAAGCCACCTGCTGTTGTATGGTTGTGGGGCTGGTGTTGTCGACAATCCCAACTGTTTGATGACCTCTGTTGAGATGAGGTTCTTATGGATTCCAATATCAAAAATAAAATGCAGTGGCATCCCCTTCACCCACATTTGTGAATGAAAAAGGTGTTCCCCCTCTTCAGAATCTGTTGGTTCTTCTGGATGAATTGTTGCGGTCGCGAAAATAGTAGTGGGGTCTATGTTGATGATCTATCTTTTCCCATTATTTTCTGAATATGATTCTGAATCGGGGTTCGGCTCCTTGTCTTTGATCTCGAACACCAATGACTTTTTTGAGTGACATTCATCAGTGTTGTGCCAAGGGATTTTGTGGAAATCACACCACTTTCCAGTGTCCTTCGTATTTCCGTTACCCTTACTTTCATGTGGCTTGGGATGGTTTTCTGGAGGTTGTTTTTTAAGGCCATATTTATCATGCTTTTATTGTTTCTGATTTTCTGACCCGAACTCTTGTTTTCTCTAGTGCCTAAATTTCTGCTCGATTTTTACAACATATTGATAGGAAAATCCAAGGGATGAGATGTACAGGAAATCCATTTTGGTTTGGATGTACCTATGAATAGCCCTGCGGTATTTCAGAACCAGATGCCGATCATAGTATTTGATACCCAACTTAGTGCGCAAGGTATGAAAATTATTTGTGAACTCCAACTCTGTTTGGCCCCTCTCTTGACTTAGTGTGGGCCATCTCTTGTACTGGTCATCATAGTTACCAACATGGCAATACTGCTCCTTGACCGCATCCACAAAAAAATCCCAAGTGGGCTTGGCCCCATATATTTCAGACTCCTCTGTGGAAATTTTCTCACAGTAAGTTTCCCACCAATTTTTGACACGGGGGAGGGCCTTAAGGAGTGTGAAGGTGATATTTTCCCTGTCAGAAAAATTGTGAACAAAGAAATAACTTTCTAGCAGATTTAACCATTTTTCTAGGGCATCCACATCTATTTGTCCTTAAAATAAATGCATATAAAATTAAATTATACCTTGAAATGAGAGGTTCCTCCAAAGTGGATGTTTGATGAATATGCGTCTGTTGTTATCGACAGACATTGAAGGATGTGGGAAAAATTCTCCATCATTTCGTCCCTCTGTCGCGTGAGAGCTTGCTCAAGCAAAAGATTAATATAATCTTCTTCTCTGTCGGTTTTATTTTCTTCCTCAATGGAAGGTTTCTTGGGCGTGTGAGAACTATTGTCCTTAAGAGAGACAATCTCTATACCCAACTTTCTATACTCGGACCTCGTCGGGAACATGCACTGAAAACGGATCAAGAGTAGCATGCTCTTATACCACCGATCCAAGATATTTTCAGCACAAAATGAGAGTGGAGATATAACACAAAAATATATAGAGATATTGCAAGAGAGCCAATAATATAATAGAGATATATCAGATATATAAAAAGAGGCACAGATATACAATAATACACAATTTCTATTAATGACCAAAATGTACAAAACTATAGAAATACAGAGTGAAAGACTCGCTAGAATGGTGACATCTTATCTCTGAGAATATATGTGATGGCTACTAGCATTTGCAAGAATATGATTACAATGAGGCTCTAAAGACATTTTTAACATAAACAAAATACAAAACCCTAACCCTAGAAGATGAAAATCCAACAGTTTTGTGGACCCCGTTTTGGGTAGTTTGGTGTATCAACTTCCTGAGGGTGTAACTTTGGCATACGATCTCTATTTGTGGCTCACAATATTTTGTTGGAAAGGTATCGTCAAAGAGATTCATTTTTTCATCTCAATAATATATTTGGCTTTCATTGAGGTGCTCGATCCCGAAAAAACTTCATTTAGGCCCTCAAATGGCCTTAGAAGTTTAGGAACCGAAATACTACTAAAAACAATAAATTGTCAGAAGAATGTTTTGAGCTAGTTGGAATAGGTGGGTGGCCACCGATATCCACCTAGATTAGTATAACACTTTATGAACTTGGTTGTTCGTACAAAAATCCAACTACAAATAATTCCAAGTAAGAACTCATCCAAGGTACGATACTTCTTCCCATACTATGAGCATAAGAACTTAATGGATACCATCAATATTAGAAGTGATATCGATGGTCTACTTGAATGACCATAGGTATGTAAAAGGAACATTTGAAAAAATATTTCAGATTTATGAATGATTGAAATTTTGGCTTCATTTTATGGTATTCTTGTATGTCGTGGTTCTTTTATGTTGCTAGGGAACTATGTTTAGCCTTCCCTTCCCTTTCCTTTCCTTGATTCACCAAGCCTTGCCTTGCCTTTCCATTCCATGCCATCCCATGCCTTGTCATGCCTTTATTTTCCATGTCATTCATTTCCTTTTCATGCCATTCCATGCCATGATATTCCTTTCCTTTTCATGCCATGCCATGCCATGCCTTTCCTTTCCATGCCATTCCTTGCCTTGCCATGCCATGCCTTTAATTTCCTTGCCTTACCATGCCATGACATGGAATGCCTTACCTTGTCATTCCCTGCCATTTCATGCCTTTCCTTGCCATGCCATTCCATGCCTTGAATTTCCATGCCATGCCTTGCCTTGCATTCACTTGCATTTTGATGCCTTGCCATGCCTTTCCATGTCATTCCTTTCCTTGTCATTCCATTCCTTGCCTTGTCATGACATGCCTTGCATTTCCTTTCCTTTCCATGCCATGCCATGCCTTGCCTTTCCTTTCCTTACCAAGCCATGCCTTGCCTTTCCATGCCAAGCCATGCCTTGCCTTTCCATGCCAAGCCATGTCATACCTTTCCATGCCTTGCCTCGCCATGCAATACCTTTCCTTGTCATGCCATGCCATGCCATGCCTTGCCTTGCCATTCCATGCCAAGTCTTTCCTTTCCATGGCATGCATTATCATGCCTCTCCTTGTCATTCCATGCCATGCCATGCGATCCCTTGCCTTTCCATGCCATGCCTTTCCTTGCCATGTGTTGTGGCCACAACACCCCCCATAATTTTGTCAAAAATTAAAGGGGTCCACTTATTAATTTTGGTAATGTCACCTTGATTTGTTTTTGGTTTTATATTTCTAGTTTTTTTTTTAATGTCTTGTTTGTCCTTTTGACATTCTCATCATCTTCCTCTTGATATGCTTGGTTTGGTTTGATTTTCTTATATAGTCATGTAAATATTTTATCATTTAGGTGATTGGATTGGTTTTCATTAGACATTTTTTTTTTTTTTTT
>ML784447.1:220165-248956 GCA_009831015.1 Picea engelmannii
AAAATATGATATTGATTTTAATATTAGATTCAAATTAATAACTTTTAAATTTCATGTTGATGATAAACCTTCTGAAAAAGATTTAACTCAATGGTTTATTCATTTATGTTCTCTTCCTTGTATACATAATGACTTTAATGAACCTAAAAACTTTTCTTTTCTAAGTGTACATACTACAATATATGTTACAAATGATTCTTTTGAGCCTATTGATGATATTAATAAACATGTTCTAATAAATAGTTCGAAACATGTTGATAATCAGTTTAAGGAAAAAATAGATATATTAGATCAAATTAATTGTATTCATGAAACTAATTCTGATTATGATAAACTGGTTGTTTATGATGATGAGGATAATGATGAATCAATGAATCATACCTCAAATACTACTAATAATAATGAATGTCTTCATAAATATGCTTTCAATCACATCTGTTCGAACAATCATTATTCATTATACACTGACTTGTTTGATGACTCTTTTCTAAGTAGTGATCAAACAAGTTAGTGTATAATGAATAATGATTGTTCGGACAATTCTTTAAAATGATTATTTTAAAATGATAATTGCTCTTTAGTTAGAATTTTACTTTTGCAATAAAAATCCTAATTCATTCTAAAGCATTTAAGACAAAACCCATATAGATCTCAACATAATTGAAACAAATATCAATTTTCTTTCTTATGTTGAGATATTTATTTTTATTTTTTGTCTTATTGTCTTTCTTGAATTCATGGCTTATTAGTTTCTCCTTTCTTTCAAGTTTGTAGTTTCTTTTGATTAGTGATTTAATTTCACTTTTAGCTTAAAATTGATTTGCTTGGATTTGACTAACTTCTCTTCACTCTTAGATTTGATTTTGTGACATTTATAAACTTTATATGAGGGAAGATATTTTTAAGCTACGTCATTTGGTTTACATGGGGGAATCATTACTCTATATTTTTTAAAAATAGGATTTCATTTATCTAAAGGTCATTTATACCTAGTTTTCACTTTTCTTGTACATCAATTATTATCTATGAGGAAAATTAATATATATTTCAAGTATTATAAGTTCACTTTCATAAAGGAGTGAATTGCCTACAGTCTTTACTTTGAATCCCTCCCATACCCCTCCACAATTAAATCCTCTACTTTGGTGGATGAAGAGAAGACTAGTGGGGTCAAACTTAAATAGTATTGTATCTATTTCTTTAAATAAAATACCTCTCATACTACCCCTCTTTCTTCATCCAATTGCTAAAATAAATTCTTCAAAAATGTTAATCAAAAGGTTGGTAAGAAATTTGAAAGCACATATGTGTGGGAAGTGTATGCAAACCCGCCGGGGTACTGAACAAGCTTGTTGGCAACGGGTCAATGCATACATGGTATCAAGACAAATTCATCAGGGTACTGAACAAACCTGCTGAAAATGGAGAAATGTCGGGTAAAAGAGGTAGTAGATGCATATCAATCCTTAAAGCCTCCTAGCTATTTTTACTATCCAATAGTAGAGATGTAATTAAAAGTTAATGAATATTCCCTATTGTTGGATTCACTATCTTGGAACTGGAAATTTTAAGTAATTTTATCTTTAAAAAATTATTTTGCTTTGATTATGTCTTATGTGGGACCTTTGAGAACGACGTAGTGTGGAAGAAATTTTTGAAAGCTTTCATTTCGATCTTTGGTAAATTTAATCCAACTATTTATACACCAGAGATAACTTCTTCATCCCCGTGTGTTGCCAATTGTTGTGGCCACACCACCCCCCATAATTTTCTCAAAAATTAAAGGGGTTTCCTTATTAATTTTGATAATGTCACCTTGATTTGTTTTTGGTTTTATATTTCTAGTTTTTTATTAATGTCATGTTTTTCCTTTTGACGTTCTCATCATCTCCCTCTTGATATGATTGGTTTGGTTTTATTTTCTTATATAGTCATGTAAATATTTTATCATTTAGGTGATTTGATTGGTTTTCATTGGACATTATTTAATCACAACAACTTGGTTAATTATTGGAAGTAATTTTAATGTGAATTCCTCACATTCACTTTGTTCTAAAACAAGATTATGAGGAATATTTTTATCATTCAATTATTAACATGTGATTCTAAAATATGGTTTAATTGGTTGATTAAAATTTTCCAACAATTGAGTGATTATTAATTATTTTGGAGTTAATTTCCTCAAATTTGCATAATATCCTCAATTTCAAAACATAATGTCCAATTAAGTTATACATTTATTCTTTATCTAGAAGGTGTGATATTGTTCTAATTTGATTTTATTAATTTTGGTTAATTAAGATTTTGAGATCTTGTAGTCCATATTTTAATAGATTTTTGTTATTAATTTTTTTTTTTTTTTACAAGTGTTTATGACAGAAATGTAATTCAAATTTAGTTTCCAAATATATCTTTCAGTTGATATTTTTTATCTCTACAAGACATAATGCTTGGGCAAGATGAAATTGAAAATTCACATCAGTTTCAGGAGGTGATCTTCCATTCTTTTTCCTGAACAAACAATGAGGAATCTATTCAAACGGTTGAAAACCCACTTCTAGAATGGGTCAATTTACTTAACCAAAAAAGTATTTCCTCAGAAAGTGAACATATTGGGAGAAATAATGATCATAGGGACATGGAGTTTCCCATATGTAAAACACATCAATCTTCAGGAGACAATTTTGTAGAATCAATCCCGGCCAAACGTTGAAGAGTTTAAGGAAATGGTTTGAAAACCACTTCCAAAATGGACCTCGTTACTTAACCTCCATAGGATTTGCTTAGAAAATAAAGATATTTGGAGAAATCATGATCTACATGAGTCAAATTAGATTTAGGGTCAATATCAGGAGGCTAACTTCAAACTTAGATTCTAAGAAAGTCATGAGGAATTTGGTGAACTAGCTGAAAATCCACTTCATAAACATGGTCAATTACCTTATAATAAAAGGATTCACCCAGAAACTCAACTTTTTGGGAGAAATCGTATCAGGAAGGAGGCAGAGCAAATTTGTTAGTATGGCAACTCACAGAAAAAAATTTTGTAGGCAGATTTCTGGGCGATCAATGATGAATATCTTCAAATGGTTGAAACCCCATCTCAGAAACATGCCCAATTACTTTATCCTAAGAGAATTTGAGAATATGTTGAACCCTTTGGGAGATATGATACATTTTATGGGAGGGTTATGTCCATAATTAGCATTTTGCAAATTCTGTAGCTAGTTCTATTCCGAATTCTATAGCTGATTCTTGAGCAAGTTTTGACTGACTCAAGAGGGATTCGACCTAGGTGGAAAATACTATATAAAAATATGATTATTCTTGTGTAATGGGGGTTCCATATTTGAAACTGGAGAGGACTGTATGACAACTTTTGGAGCAAATAATAATAAGTTTTCATTTCACTACACTATTGTATTTGATTTGTTAACTTATTTCTTTGATGAGTTTTTTTCATTTTGATTTGAATTTTGTTTCATTAGTGTATTGACAATTGATATGAACACTATTTATGATCTCATTTGTTTTATGTTGGTGAATGGTTTGTTTAAATCTATCTGTGTAGTGTTGTAAATGATTTGAACCAAGATTGATTATTATTTCATGGAGATTAGTTTGTAGTGATTAATAAATATTTATTGATCATTTAAAAACTTGTCTTGATTTCCCTTTATATTGGATTAAAATGAACTATTTCATTAGTTCAATATAAATCTCACAATGAATTCATTTTATATGATTGTATTTGGGTATATACATGAGTTTTTTGATAACTATTTATTAGAATTATTTCATTGTGTATTTGCTTGAACAACCTATAAATATTTGAACTATTTCGATGATTTGTAGGTCCATCTTAACCCCAATTACAATTACAGTCCTTCCCTCTTCTTATTATATATTATTTCTCTTGATTATGAGTAAGTCTATCCTTCTCCTGATTAAGATAGGTTTTATTTTTTGTTAACTTGCATCATAGATTAAAGTTGCATTTGCATTTAAGTCCATAAAGTATCCTTTCGCAGGAGTGAAATCCATTGTGGCGTAGTTGAGCCCTTGTGTCAGCCTTAGGGTTTCTTTATTGAAAGCATGTTGGAAGAGAGTAATCCCTTTCCTTCTATCTACTGATAAAAGAAGGTGACAATATACATTAGTGGATAGAAGGATGTGTATATAACTTTGTATATATATTAAAAAGTCTAGATTCGATTAACGTTAGATTAGGCTAGTCCTATGACAAGGGTAAATGGAGATCCATAGAGCCAATCAGAATCACCATTTCAACATATAAGGGTCTAATTGGGACCTTGACCAGGTGATCTACCTATGATGTTGAACATGGTCATTTTTGGCCATCAACACCATGCCATGCCTTGTCATGCATTACCTTTCCATGCCATGCCATGTTATGCCATCCCTTGACTTTACATGCCATCCCTTGCCTTTCCTTCACTTGCCATGCCATGACATGCCTTCACTTTTCATTCCATGCATTTCCTTCACTTTCCATCCCTTTCCTTTCCATGCCATGCCTTACCTTTCCTTCACTTGTCATGCCATTCCATTCCATACCTTCACTTTCCAGGCCATGCCATGCCTTCCCTTTCCAGGCCATGCCATGCCATGTCTTGCCTTTCCTTTCCATGGCATGAATTTCCTTTCCATGCTATGCATTTCCATGCCTTTCCTTGCCATGTCATCCCTTGCCTTTCCATTCCATGCCTTTCTTTTCCTTCACTTTCCATGCCATACCTTGCCATGCCATACCTTTCCTTGCCATGTCATGCCATGCAATACCTTGCATTTCCTTTCCATGCCATGCCATGTCATTCTTTGCAATGACATTCATTGACTTTAATTGCCATGCCATGCCATGCCATGCCTTGCCTTGCCTTGCCTTTCCATTCCATGCCATTCCTTGCCATGTCATTCATTGCCTTTCCTTTCCATGCCATGTCATGCCATGTCATGCCATGCCATACCATGCCATGCTATATCATGTCATTTCATGCCATGCCTTTGCATGCCATGCCATGCCATATCATGCCATTCCATGCCATGCCATGCCTTTCCTTTCCATGTCTTTCCTTGCCTTGCCTTGCCAAGCCATGCCTTGCCTTGCCATGTCATGTCATGCCATGCATTTCCATGCCTTGCCTTTCCATGCCATGCATTTCCTTTCCATTCCATGCCTTGCCATGAATTTCCTTTCCATGCCATTCCTTTCCTTGTCATGGCATGCTATGCCATGCCATGCCATGATATGCCTTGCCTTTCCATGCCTTACCTTACCTTGCCATGCCATGCCATGCACTTCCATGCCTTCCTTTTCCATGCCATGTGTTGTCTTGCCTTCACTTTCCATTCCATTCCATGCCTTACCATGCCATGCCTTGCCTTTCCAAACCATGCATTGCCTTTCCATGCCATGCCTTGTCATGTCATGCCATGCCTTTCCTTGCCTTACCAAGCCATGCCTTTCCTTGCCATTCCATGCCATGGAATGTATTGCATTTCCTTTCCTTTACATGCCATGCCATGCCTCTCCATGCCATGCCTTACCTTTCCCTACCATGCTTTGCCTTGTCTATCCTTCCAAGGTGTTAAATTGTCAAACATATGTAATAAGCACTCAGAAAAACCCTAGTCCTAGAGATCTCGTAACAAAATTCTTTATGGGAAACAAAATGACATAGAGGGGCCACACTAGGTGAAACTCAGTTCCCCAAATACAATGAAACTGACAGTTCATCCATCTGAATCTTGGTATGAGTTTTATCGTGAGTTGCAACTCGCCTCCTCAATCCATTCAAGGACATGTTGGCAATTTGGTCTGGGGGCATAATATCCAAATCGAGCATCATAATGTAGTTTTTTAATCTCTCACACGTCTGTTTGACCAAAGCCCACGAGACCACACTACCCACAATCAAATGGCACAATGTTCTTGAAAATCGACTTCTTGTTCAAAATTTGCACTATGCCTCATTGAGAAAAACCCTAGTCTCGGAGATATTGCAACAAATGATTTTTTGGGAAACTAAATGACAACCGAGGGGCCCCACTAGCTAAAATTTAGTTCCTGATCCAATGCAACCGACGTTCATCCATATGAGTTCTAGTTTGAGTTTGATCACGAGTTGCAACTCGCCTCCTCAAGTCATTCAGGTACATGTTGGCAATTTGGTCCCGAGGCATAAAATACAAACTGAGTAGCATAACCGAGTTTTGTAAGATTTCACATGTTTGTTTGGAAAATCCCCATGTGATCATGCTACCCACAATCACCCGACACCTTGTTCTTGAAAATCAACCTCTTGTTTAGAATTTGCACTATGCCACATTGAGCAAAACCCTAGTCCCAAAGATCCTCCAAAAAACACTTTTTTGGGAAATGAATGACAGTGGAGGGGCCCCAATAGCTTAAACCTAGTGCCCTAGATCCAATGCAACTGACCATTCGTCCATCCAAGTCTTAGTTTGAGTTTTATCATGAGTTGCAACTCGCCTCCTCATTCCATTCAAGGACATGTTCACAATTTGTTCCAGGGAAATAAAATCCAAACCGAGCAGCATAAGGGAGTTTTGTAAGCTACCACACATCCTTTTTTCCAAGGCCCACTCGACTACACTACCTACAATCTCTTAGCACAATGTTATTGAAAATTGACTTCTTGTTCAGAATTTTCACTATGCCTCATTGAGAAAAACCCTAATCCCGAAGATCCTCCAAAAAATGCTTTTTCGAGGAACATAATGACAATGAAGGGGTCCCACTAGCTGAAATACGGTGCCCTGGATCTAATACAACCAATGGTTCATCCATCCGAGTCTCGATTTGATTTTTATTGTGAGTTGTAACTCGCCTCCTCAATCCATTCAGGGACATGTTAGAAATTTGGTTTGGGGGAATAAAATCCAAACCGAGTAGCATACGAGAGTTCCATAAGATCTTGCATTTATATTTGTCCAAGGCCCATGACACCACGCTACCCACAATTGCCTGACATAGTCTTCTTGAAAATCGACCTCTTGTTTAGAATTTGCACTATGCCTCATTCAACAAAACCCTAGTCTCGAAGATCCTTCGACAAACACTTTTTAGGGAAATGCAATGATAGTGGAGGGGCCCCACTAGTTGAAACCTGGTGCCTTATATCCAATGCAACCAACGATTCATCTATCCAAGTCTCGGTTTGAGTTTTATCGTGGGTTGCAACTTGCCTCCTCAAGTCATTCAAGGACATGTTGACAATTTGGTCCCAGGGCATAAAATCCAAACCCAACAACATAAAAAAGTTTTGTAAGATCCCACACATCTATTTAGCCAAGGCCCATGTGACCACGCTACCAAAAATATCCTGACAGGATGTTCTTGAAAATCGACCTCTTGTTCAGAATTTGCACTATGCCTCATTGAGAAAAATCCTAGTCTCGAAGATCCTCCAAAAAACGCTTCTCCGAGCAACATAATTATAATGGAGGGGCCCCACTAGATGAAACTTGGTGCATTGGATCGAATGCAACCAACAGTTCATCCATCTGAGTCCCGGTTTGATTTTTATCGCGATTTGCAACTCACCTCCTCAAGCAATTTAGGGACATGTTGGAAATTTGGTCTAGGGGCATAAAATCCAAACTGAACAACATAATGGAGTTCAGTAAGCTCTCACATTTCTGTTTGGCCAAGGACCTGTTGAGCACTCAACACACCCTAAAAAGCCTATGCCAAATTTTTACTTTTTGGGTACCACTTGATCTTTGCATCGACTAATTCGACTTCATTTTGAGGAATGTTTTGTATTTGCTTATTATCTTGACTCTCATTATCTATTCAAGTTTTCTTGAATTTATGAAACCCCATGATTTAAAAGGGCTTAACACCTAAATAAATAATCAACAACCAAAAAACTTCACTCGACGCACTCAAATTCGGCATCAGAAGGAATTCAAAGATGGAAAAGAGCCACTCGGGAAACCTCAGTCACAGATCGCCAATCTTCATTGGCTATCAACAAAAGGAAGTTTTGTTTTACGACAAGTATTGCATAAGAATATTGTCGATAGCTGATCCCCTCCGACATCGGTAAAAGATGAGAGGAATAGACGTTAACAAAGAAAGAGAAGATATCGTCGATATCCGATTCCCAATGCACTTATCAGAACCGGGGAAAGCCTAAAAGGATTGCCGCAAACATTCTGACCGTGCAAAAATATGCTCTCGATCGCTGATCCTCGACATGTTTCGGCATCAGGACATTTTTGAGGAAGTTAATCCGAAGAAAAACACATGATAGGTTTATCGATGATCGCCGACCCTGGATAATTTTTCGGCATCGACAAGCCAAGGTTTTTTTTAGAATGCATAGCTTAAGGAAGTCCTGACTCCGATTAATACACACTAATTAAGTCACTAGTCTTCAACGCCACGTGTCTTTACCAGACTGGAGAACCATACGGTCTAGTTTTTCCTATGTCATTCCTGGTTCCCTAGGTCCGAGTCACACCTTTGTTTTAGCTTTTCCACGGTAGAATTTTATGGTGAAATCATTCAGCGCCAAATTTGTTTTGCAGAAGGACATCAACGAAAATGTTCATAGCACATCACCGATCCTCAATCCACCCATAGAGAGAGCAAGACGTTGGGACATTTTAGTGTTATATACGACCAGATTTTGAGCATTTAAGGGGCTAATTAATACCAAATCACGCATTAGTTTCTACCTCGTGTGCCCATAAAAACAATTGTTTAAAATCACCGATATACCACATCACCATCCACACCTCCACCGTCAACCCATAATGAATTTAAGTTGCAGAGATTCAGCGATAATTTTGTTTAAATTTCACTCATCACCCAAATTGAATGGATGATGCGACATGGTAAGTTCTTCCTTGGTTTAAATTCTCTTGAGCCATTGTAAACGAAATCATTTTACACGCAAGGAAATTCAGATCATTCAGAGAAGCAAGACGAGAAATTTGAGAGCTACAGAGATCCCATGAGTACCAAATAACCAGGTTTAGCAAGATTTACAAGTATGTATCCAAGTCTGTAGATTTTACATGGTTACATTTCATATATTTTTATCTAGTTCTGTTCTTTTTGCAGTCTCTGAAGGCTTATTTCAAATTGCAGGAACAATGCCACCAATAAATCCAACCACTAGACGATCGCCGAGGGCGTCGAAGATGAAAGAACCAGAGGTAGGCGAAGGCTCTTCTCCAGGGGCCGCAAAACAATTAGAATATGCTTTGAGGCTGAAACCAATCATTAAGACAACTACAAAGAAGGGTTTTATTCATCCTCTGGCCTTTGGATACATAGATGCAAGTACAGGGTCCAATATCGCACTCCCACATTGGGGAGAACTCTTCGAAAAGATCAGTCAGGAGGAATACCCAGAATACATCCCACACAGTGATCCAGATGTAAGAGCGCTCGACGACGAGGTGTTTCCAAACATCCAACGGTCGTAACTACATATGGTGGCGAATAGAACCCTTTTTTTTCCCTGTATTGAAGTCCTGAAGTGGCTCATCGACCACACAGACACACATAAATGCTTAATCAACGATGAAAATGGTGGATGTGTTGGGGTGTTCCTTCCGGTGGAGGTCCCGAAATATTACAAACTCCGAGACCCCGAGGAGCGGCTAAATATAGATTTTGTCATGAATTTATACGAGCGCCACGACACTAGCCGAGTGATGGCCTCATGGTGGAGGGAGGAAAATAAATACACCAATCAGAGCACTGGTTGGTACCATACGACAAACTTAACGAAGCCATACATCTACTTGATGGCTCTCATATGCCGATTATATGGAGAGAAGGATTGCTCTAGATTTCTAGAGGCTTGAATTCCCTTAGCTTACACAATGGAAATTTCTGGGAGTGGTTTCAACTGGGGGACGATCATTTCTAAACAATTGAGCATCTATATACAACAGGCTCAGATGCTGAAAGAAAGAGATACACCAACCTTCTACATGGCTTCATATCGCCTCGATGTCATGTGCGCCAGAAACATTGTCACCAGTATGAATCTGAGCTGGTATGCTGCAGAGCTCCCAATCCATGTTTACTTCAGCGTGTTGTGGGAAAATAGGTACACAAATTCTTACTCCCTCATCTGCGATGAATTCATTGCATGAATTTATTTCATTCTTTTTAAGAAAGACTGCCTGAGACTATCGACTGTGACCAGGAAGATGATATCAAAAGTAGGCCACTAGTACTTAGACAAGCGCGACACCTACATTAGGGTGTTCAGGGCCACCAGATTGACACACCTCCTACCAGTTCATGTCCTAGACTGGATTATAGTAGGAGAAATATGCTACCATACCATCCTGCAAGGCTACAACGCTACTCTGGTCAAGGACAAGAAGCGGGCGTTCATTCCATATGGTTTCCATGTAGGTTTCTACTTGGTTAAGGATACAACTCAAGCCAAACAAGAAGATATGAGCCAACTAGAGTTAAGATTCCAGACAGGTCGATTCTGCAAGCACGATCTAAAGGGTCTGGTCTCGAAACATGCTTCACAAGTGTCGTCCTGTTGTCCGTACGCTCACGACAAATTTGAAGATGATGTCTTCATGAAAAATGCCTAAGACTGGGATGAGGTGGTAGCAAGGATGGATGACCCCAAAATGACTAGGTTCAGGGCCATGAGCCTAGATGAACAGGAGAAGACGATATATAAATCGACTTAAGAGGCCCTCAGGGCCGGGGAAGAAATAATAGAAATAGAATAAACAAAGGTTCGCCTGGTGGCTCCGATGCAGGATAGAGGTTTCCCTATGACACAGGATGCATGGGCAAGGGGATTTCTCATGATAGAACATGAAAAATGAGTGATTGATCAGTTGGAAGATGAACCAGACCTCATAGGAATGATAGGGTCCCCTGTCGACAACCCAGATGAAATCCAGGTAGGTCCAAGCGGTCCTGAGCTAATAGAAATTGATGAAATCGCCGGGTCAGATAACCCTAAAATTAAAACACCACAGACTGGATCACCAGGGGATTTTTTAGCTCAGCCAGAGATAGTAGGAACGTAAGGGAGAACAATTACATCAAACCCCCTCCGCGAATTGATAAACATCTATGATGATGAAGAAAGTCTGGAGGTGTCCCTGGTGACTCCTATGCCAATCACAGAAGAAAAGGAGCCTGAGAAGGCATCTTCCCCAGCTCCCGATTCTTATATTCGTGACCTTCCATAGAATGAACAAGAGGTAGAAATTTTCTTAGAAACCGAGCTTCCCGATGCACCAGATACCCAAGCGGATAGTCTGAAGGATGAGCCAGGATTGAGCGAACAAAAAGAAGAATCTCCACAGCAAGAAATCGGCACCTCAACAACCGATTATCAAGTAAGTACCGAGCCAATCTCCGATGCTTCAATTTCAACTAGTACTCAACCTTTCGATGAGACACAAACAAAGGTCGGACCTTCGAAACACATGGAGGAGGTTCAAGAACCCAGTCTTGAACAAATATACACCATTGGGAGCCTGGGAAATATGCTCACCTGGGGAGATCAACAAATCCCCGAACCCATGGAAGAAGTTGCTGACATACATGCCATCGACTATGATCGAAGAAGGAAATATATCATGTAGAGAACCACTAAGAAGAGGAGGATAACTCTATATCACTACATCCTCATCACCACGGAGGAAAAAAGGATCAACACAAAGCATGCCAAAACATCCAAACTTATCGACACAGGGATGGAAATCATAGATGCCACCCTGGAAAGAGAAAAAAGGGATGAAGTGGAGCTGGCTACTTCTATGAAGGAATTGGAACATTTGTGCCACTTGGAAAAATATTACCAGGACACCACACAGGCCACAGTGTTCTTGACAAGTGAATTCTAGGAGGCCTATAACAAATTTATAGATGAACGACACCTATTCACTATAAGGATAGCCGAGCTTCAAGAGGAAATTATCATGGCACTGGTGACGAGAAAGGATATGGAGAGGTGGTACGAGAAAGCACGCCGAGCCATCGAAAGGATCGACTATATCAGCACGGTGCAACAGGGCCAAGACACCGAAGAGCATGGCATTTAGGTGCTAAGAGAAAGAAGCATCGAACGCATAAGGAAATCGACCGAATATTGGGTAAAAATGGTTCAGAATCCTCATTGGGAAATCAAAGAGAAATGGGTCGAGTGCGAGAAAAGATGGACCAAGATCAAATGGGCAATGGGAGACATCGACCTCCTTGAATTCGACACACCCGATGACTTTGTCGACTTGCGTGACATAGTCAAATCACATGTTGAACAAGACTCATCATGGGTTGCGGAAATAGAAAAGGTGGCAGACATGGTGCCAAGACAGGTGCAACAGTTTATGGATCATCTGATCAAAGATTGAGCCATGTTACAACAGTTAAGTGCCAGAATAGTCAAGTATCGGGCACGGGCAGTAGAGATAAGAGAGATCCTTTCAGCCCTAATGGAACAACATAGATTCCCATATGCTAAAACATGTGAGGATGTCTACGTCAAATGGTCAGAGTATGAGAAGAGTCATCCACTCAAGTGAATCCATTTGATGTCTTTTGAAGAATGAGCGATGAAAGCGCCATGTGGTGATTTTTCTTTTACTTAGCTGCACTTTGATAGTTATTTTTAGTTAATTGTATGTTATAAATAAGAGCATTGACCTGTTAGTTAGAGGTCGATGGTTGTTGCAAAGACCCTCTTTTTTGGATTGGTAAAGAACTATTTCAGAGCTGCTTTAATTGAGAAGTCATTTTTAGGACCAGAGACAAGCTTGTGTTTTTTTTATTATCAAAAGCATGTATGATTGGATGTGAAGAATAATTATTTCTGATTTCATCTCATGAATGGATGTTGTGCGAGTAAGAGATTCTAAATCTGTTGATAAGTTATCTGATTCAATGTTTTACAATTCTTGTCTTTAATGATGAAAGTAATTCGTTGTGTTAGTATGTGATTGATTATTAGATCTAAGATAACTATTTTTCTTGCCATCGTTTATTGCATATATGTTTTCTTCTGATAATCGCACCTCAATTAATAATTGGAACACCAACTGGTTAATGTATTAGTACTAGGCTTGTGGTGGAGAATCATTGTCTGCATGCTAGAGTGAAAGGGTTATCCCAAAGCTCATCCTTTCTCCACTAGTTAAGTTTTCACACTTTGTTACCTAGTTGGTTTATACCGGATTTTATCTTGTATTTGTCCCACCTATAAGAGAAAATACAAAAAGAGAACATCTGAACTGAAGGAAGATCCTTCACAAGAAAATGTAAAGCCAATCGATTAATTGGCCGAATCGCAAGATCTAGAGAACCATTCCACCACTAAACGCTGCAAAGTCTAATTGGGCCTTGGTGGCGGGTTTGGTTCCCACTGTTGAGTTAAAGGGGTTTAGGACCCCTCAATAGGACCACATGACTAGTCTACCCACAATCACCCGACACAGTGTTTTTGAAAATCGACCTCTTGTTCAGAATTTGCACTATGCCTCATTAAGAAAAACCCTAGTCTTGGAGATCCTATAACAAACCCTTTTCCAAGAAATAGAATGATAACGTAGGGGACCCACTAGTTGAAACCTAGTTTCCTGGATCCAATGCAATTGACGGTTTGTCCATCCGAGTCCCGGTTTGAGGTTTATCGCGAGTTGCAACTCGCCTCCTCAAGCCATTCAAGGACATGTTGACAATTTGGTCCGTGGGCATTAAATCCAAATTGAGCATCATAATGGAGTTTCATAAGCTCCCATATCTTTGATTGGCCAAGGCCCACATTACCATGCTACCCACAATCACCTGACACAATGTTCTTGAAAATCAACCTCTTGTTCATAATTTGCATTATGCCTCATTGAGAAAAACCCCGGTCCTGGAGATCCGGAAACAAACATTTTTCTGTGCAATGAAATTACAATGGAGGATCCACTAGCTAAAACCTTGTGCCCCATATATATTGCAACTGAGGGTTTGTCCATTAGAGTCTCGTATTGAGTTTTATCACGCGTTTCAACTCGCCTCCTCAAGCCATTCGGGGACATGTTGGCAATTTGGTCTGGGGGCTTAAAATCCAAAATGAGTAGCATAAATGAGTTTTGTAAGATCACACACATCTATTTGGACAAGGCCCACATGACCACGCTACCGATAATCACTCGACAAAGTGTTCTTGAAAATCGACCTCTTGTTCAAAATTTGCACTATGCCTCATTGAGAAAAACCCTAGTCCCAAATATCCTCCAACAAATGTTTTTCCGGGAAATTGAATGAGATCGGAGGGATCCCACTAGATGAAACCCATTGCCCCAGATATAATGCAACCAATGGTTCATCCATTCAAGTCTTGTTTTGAGTTTTATTGCAAGTCGTAACTCGCCTCCTCAAGCCATTCAAAGACATGTTGGGAATTGGGTCTGGGGGCACAAAATCCAAACCAAGTAGCATAAAAAAGTTTCATAATCTCCCACATGTCTATTTGGTCAAATCCCACACAACCATGCTACCCACAATCACCCAACACAATGTTCTTGAAAATCGACCTCTTTTTCAGAATTTGCACTATGCCTCATTGAGCAAAACCCTAGGCCTGGAGATCCTACAACAAGCACTTTTCATGGAAATGGAATGAAAACAAAGGGGCCCTAATAGTTGAAACTCGATGCTCTGGATCCAATGCAACTGAAGGTTCATCCATATGAGTCCCGTTTTGAGTTTTATCGTGAGTTGCAACTCGCCTCCTCAAGCCATTCAGGGACATGTTTTCAATTTGGTTTAGGAACATAAAATCCAAACCAAGAAGCATAACTAAGTTTCGTAAGTTCCCACATGTCTATTTTTCCAATCCCCATGTGACAACACAACCCACAGTCACCTGACATAGTGTTCTTGAAAATCGACCCCTTGTTCAAAATTTGCACTATGCCTCATTGAGAAAAAACATAGTCCCAAAGATCCTGCAACACACTTTTTTGAGCAACAGAATGACAACAAAGGGCGACCACTAGATGAAACTCGGTGCCTCAGATCCAATGCAACCAACAATTCATCCATCCGAGTTCTGGTTTGAGTTTTATCGCAAGTTGCAACTTGCCTCCTCAAGCCATTCAGGGACATGTTGGCAATAGAACTAGACCTAAACCATGACCATGAAATAAACCTAGACCCAGAACTAAATCATGACCTAGATCTATACCTAGATGAATACCTATACCTATACCTACACAATTACCATGACCTATACCATGAAACATACCATGACCTATACAATGACCTGGACCATGGCAAGAAAAGGCATGACAAGGCAATGCATGGCAATGCAATGTCTAGGTATGACAATACAAGGAAAGCCTACTAAAGACATGACGAGGCTAAGTAAAGATAGACATGACAAGGCAAGGCAGGTATATGTCTAGGTATAGGTCTAGGTCTACATGTTATATCTTATTATTAAAGTTATTGAGTTGAAAGATTAGTTTTTATTTCTTTGATTTTAAATAAGTCCTTGAAGTCATGTTGTTTTACATGCAATCCAAAATAAATTATGGATCAATAGTATAATGAGACTACACCATAAGGATGGAACATAAACCTATTTAGCGACACCCCTTTCTATGTAAATCCTATTAATTATGATAATTCATGTTTCACAACTATGAAGATACCTAAGATATATGACTAAATAGAGTTTATGTTATGACATTGAAATTCTCATGCAAGTATTTTTATCCAAGATAGATGTGATAACAAGTTGTATAATTACATGCTTAATTAATCCTTTGATTGTAATTTTTATATATTAAACTTGTTCATTTAGTACAAGCATTATTTTTTTTAAGCAAAACAAAAGGTATGATACATGAATGCCATTATTTTTTTATTAAATTAACTTGAAAACAAATTCTCTCTAACGATGAAAATAACTATATTTTTACAAACACTTAGTTTTATGAATATCATAATGAAAGTACCTTTTATATGAATTGTGGTTATCCAAGGCAAGGCAAGGAAATGCAAGGTAAGGCAAGTAAATACAAGGCAAGGCAATTCAAGGCATGGCATGGAAAGTCAAGGCAAGGAATGGAAAGTCAAGGCAAGTCAAGGAAAGGAAAGGCATGCCATGACAATTAAAGGAAAGGAAAGGCATGGCATGGCATAACAAGGAAAGACATGGCATGTCAAGGAAAGGCATGGAATTGCATGGAAATGAAAGGAAATGCAATGCATGGCATGGCAAGGCATGCCATGACATGACAAGGAAAGGAAATGAAAGACATGGAATGGCATAGAAAGGCATGGCATTGCATGGAAAGTCAAGGAAATGCAATGCATGGCATGGAAAGGCATGTCATGGAATGATAAGGCAAGTAAATGAAAGGCATGTAATGGCATGGAAAGGCAAAGAAATACAAGGCATGGAATGGCATGGCATGGCATGGAAAGACAATGCATATCATGGCAAGGAAAGTCATGACATGGAAAGGAAAGGCATGAAAAGTCATGGCCTGACATGTCATGGAAAGGAAAGGTAGGTCTTGGCAAGGCAAGGCATGTCATGGTATGGAAAGGCATGGCATGACATGGCAAGGCAAGACATGAGAAGGCATGGCATGTCATGGCATGGGAAGGCAAGGAATGTATTGGTAAGGCAAGGAAAGGAAAGGCATGGCATGGCATGGAAAGGCATGGCAAGGAATGGCATGACATGGCATGGCATGGAAAGGAAAGGAAATGCATGGAAATGAAAGACAATGCAAGGCATGGAATTCCATGGGATGGAAAGGAGAGGAAATGAATGACATGACAATGCAATGCAAGGTATTGCAGGGCATGGGATGGAAATTCAAGGAAAGGAATGGCATGGAAAGACAAGGCAAGGAATGACATGGAAATTAAAGGTAAGGAAATGGAAGGAAAGTCAATGCAAGGCAAGGCAAGGAAATTCAAGGCAAGGCAAGGAAATGCAAATCAAGGAAATGCAACAAAAGTAAATGCAAGGCATGACATAGAAAGTCAAGGAAAGGAAAGGTATGTCAAGGAAATGCATATCATGGCATGACACAACATGGAATGGAAATGCAAAGAAAGACAATGCAATGCAAGACATGACATGGCATGACATGGCATGACAAGTCATGGATTGGAAAGGAAAGACTTGGCATGGAATGTTAAGGAAAGACATGGCAAGGCAAGGCAAGGCAAGGCATGACATGGAATGTAAAGGCATGGAAATGCATGGAATGACATGGAAAGGAAAGGAAATGCATGGCAAGGAAACACATGTGATGGTATAGAAAGACAAGGAAATGAATGACATGGCATGGAAAGGAATGGAATGACATGGCATGGCATGGCAAGGAAAAGAAAGGAAAGGAATGACATGGCATGGAGAGGCATGGAATGACATGGAAAGACAAGGAAATTCAAGGCATGGAAAGACAAGGAAAGGAATGACATGGGATGGAAAGGAATCACATGGAAAGGCGTGGCATGACATGGAAAGGCAAGGCAATGCAAATCATGGCATGGAATGGCATCGAAAGGCAAGGCATGACTTGTAAAGGCAAGGCAAGGCATGGCATATTTCACATTCATTCATGGAGTTGGATACCTTGGAATTCACAAATTTGGAGTGGTTGCATGCATGCACATTCTTGGAGGTAACATTCCATGTAGACACTTTGCATTTGAATTGGCTTGATGCCTATTTTTGGTGGTGTGTCCCCTTCATGAGCATTATTTGGTGAATACTATTACTATTTTTGGATGAGGAAAAATTGCTTTGGAGAGGCTAATGTCCACATGTTGTAACATGATCAACCATGGATTTATGAGAGATCTAAATAATTCATTATTTATAATATTTATTTGACTTTTGGTGGAGTTAGTTAGAAAATAATAATATTTTATTGTAAAAGAGAAGAGACTCACTTTATAGAGAAGAGTTCTCTCTCTCCATTGTAAAGGGTGGAGAATTTGGGTATTCAGGAGCTCTCCTCTTGGGATACATTGTAGAACATTTTGGCAAGCTTAATGTAGAATTTGAGGTATATTTTCATTTGATGCGAGGCTTTATTGTGCACCCATATTTTATGTGTTGATTTTGTATTAAGAAACCCTTGTAACATGTTGTGATTGTCATTATAATGAACCGTGCTTCATTTTGGAAAGAGTAGTGTGAGGTTTCAACTCTCTTATTTATATTGTGATATATATTAGCCTACATGATTGTTATTATTTGTTCCTGGAGTCTTAACTAGGATGGGTCTTCAATTTTTTTTCAAATTTAGGTAATGAGAACCATTAATTGTGTATGGATTTATCACTTAACAAACTTTTCCACCATATGAGATTCGTTAATGCGTAATGCAAGTATTTATAATAACTTTAGAAAAAATGAACTATTCTTACTTACATAGACTTCATTAAAACTTTAAATAGTAATTAATAAAATAAATAAATTCATACATATATACACATAAAATTCATGCATTGATCAACATAAAATGAAGATACAATGAGATTCATAAAAAACATGCCATGATATATATATATATATATATATATATATATTCAACATAGTCTAAATTGTACATTTTTTACAAAATGTCACCTTGTGCCCAATATACAAAATGACAGCAAGTGCCCTAACATAAAAAACAACCATATGGTGGCCTAGATACAAAATGGAAGTTATTGGTCACTCATTGACCATTTCCACCCTCACCACCCTCAAGAGAATCCTAGAAATTGATCTTTCTTCTCTTGCTCGAAGAAGCACCTCACATGGTTTTGGGCCTGGTTGTGGTTCGTCGCTCCAGAGATTGCACAAATAAAAATATTGTTATAAGTTTTTTTCCACAATGAATTAAAAGACTTACAAAATGATATTTTGTAGGTCAACATAAGACAAATAACTGCAAATGGTACTAAAAATTGTGAGGGTGTTACCCTCCTCCGTGACCCTAATATCTCAGAGATTCCACCCTGCATTAGTTACAAGGATCAAATCATGAAATTTGAACAAATATGCATAAAATCACTTCCATTCATGATAAATAAAAATTTATTGCCAACACATTATCTCAACGTGAATATCTCAGGCCTCGATGGAGAGTCACTGATAGGTGGAGTGCTCAACTATACAACTTTCTCTGATGAAAAATCTACTATGGAAACATCGATGGATGGTGCAGATGGAAATGGTGGTGGGGGTGGGTGACATATGGGTGCATCCATTGTGGATGGATGCGATGGAAGAGGTGGTGCAGATGGGTGGACCGTGGGTGCATCCACTGAGGATGCATGCAATAATACAAATTTTGGGGGTGGGTGGTGGTAGACCCACATAGACTGTACACGTGATGGAAGAACCCTTGGCATGGAGTAAGGTAACCCAAAAGTTGTGGGAAGGTTCCCAGAGAGTTGACTAGTACTAAAACTAGCAAAAATATCAACAACATGCATACATTTTAATAATATTGAACTATTATTACAAAAATAGTAACATTCAACAACCTAAATACAACAAATTTGATATTTAAACGAGATTCAACTCTACGCATGATACATGTAATGCATGTGAATTTTCCATCCCAGGTGGACATTGCTCAACATCGCTTGGTCCCACAACCTGTAGAAACACAAGAACATTAAAAATTTGAGGATGCCATTAAATAAAGAAATCATTATGGTGAATTTATCAAATGTGACACATACTTCTGTATGGGGTAGACCAATTGACCAAGATGCCTCTACTACTGCATTAGTGGTGGAGATAGACATTGATGCATCCATGGTCATTGAGGTTCTACTACATGGGCGTAGAAACTACAAAAAAAACATACAATACACACACACACACACACACACATATATACAGAATACTATATAAATATATAGCGATAAATAACATAGAGATGGTTAAGATACTAACCTCCTGCATGAAGCTCTCCTTTCCACTAGCCTCAATGGGACCATAGCAAGTCTTCCCACAACTCGAGCATCTGTGAGGTTCACATGGACGACTACTATGTCCATGTGCCCTCTCCTCACTATACTTTGTTGTACGGGGTGAAGCTATGAACCCTCTATCAATGCCACTGGCATGAACCTTCTACCAAGATAATGCAACAAAGTTACCATGTTGCACTAGGATTCAATTCAATGATGATATAACTACTTGTACTTGTTTCAATATCTATGCAACAAGAGGATGTTGGGGAGGGGGGGCAGGCCTTCTCCTGGAGGGATGAGGACCTAACATAGGATCGCTCCTAGCATGATCTTGGTCCTTTGCGGACCCTAGAACCACCCCCTATAAGTCACCAATGTCAAAGTAGTTGACATGGTGACCCATAATAAATTCTTCCCATAATTTTCTCAAAAAATATAAAGGAACCTCCCTGTTATTGTAGGGAGGTTTATAAATTACCATGTACCACCCATCCATCCAATGTTGACTAATTTTTGGGTGGATGCACCAGTCAATGCAAATGCGTTTCTTGTTGACAAGTGGTTCTTGTCTAGTTCAGGGATAAATAAAAATAGAGATCAATTGTTTTTTTGAAATACCCAAGTTTCTAACTTGGTTTTTATCCAGTCAAGTGCGGTAAAAATAATACATTATATCCTTGTATTGAGAAATAGAAGCTAATTTCCGTTGGGAACCTGCAATGGAACTCACAATGATGTCCAATGAAGTGGACAAGGACTCTCTACTAGGTTCTCTCATGCCCCTTAATTCAGTTACAATTGTTCTCAATTTGGCCAACCCCTCATCAATTTGTGTGTCTATGTTGGGTGGTTGTGGTGGGTTGGGGTTTTCCTCACCTTGGTCTTCTTGTGGGTTACTTACTTTGTCTCTAGGTTCCATTTTATAATATATGTTGCAATTTAATAAGGCATGGCATGTAAATTAGGTCATTTTTTTTTAATTAAAATAGAAAATCACAAAAAACATCAATACATATTTTAAGAAATAAAAAACCATAAAATGATCACATTTCTTGTAAATTCTCTAGAGTTATTTTTAAAGGAGAAATTTTAGGCAATGTAAGAGGTGACTCTCTCTAAATTTTCTAGATGAGATTTCTCCATAAGATTACGAATTTCTATAATTTAGATTCTTTTAGAATATATTAAATTAATTGAATAAAAGTAAAAATTACTAAATTGGGAGGAAAAGAAGAGAAATCAAACATGCCCAGCTTGACTGGGATACAATGGCAAGATATTGACTTTGCTCCTCCTATCTCTTTGCTCAACGAGGGTAAAAACACGAGCATGATGTGTGAAAATGGGCACAAATAGCACCTGTGACCGGTTAAAAATGCTATGATAGAGGAACATGCAAGTGTTCTTAGGAATGCGCACACGTTCCTTCCAATGAGCCTGTGTGGAAAGCTGAGTGGAGGTTCAATATTTCCCAAACCTATATAATTAGGAACATACGTGTGTTCCTAAGAATGCACACGCATTCCAGCGAGTGCGCATTCCTGCTGACCCCCTTGCAACTTATTCGTCCACCAACTTTGTGCACACACCCATATATATTTTTAATTTTGGTTCATGCATATTATTCATTTAAAATTTTTATGGGGTTTGCAAAACATTTATATAATTAAAGTTAATTTTAAAATATAAATTTCAAAAATAAAATTAGTTGCATGTGGAATTGACTAGAGTGCACTTTTTACTCGTACATAAATGAGTCTCTTTTTGTCTTTTCATTCATAAATTCACTTTTTCGTTGTCTTTCTATTATTCACACTACCTGCTCATTGTTTTTTTTATTTTTATGAGAAAAATCAGTAACTTGGAAAGCCTTTTTTAGAGGCCACTCAAGATTGAGCCTGTCTGTTTCCACTATAATCACTGGAGAAATTGCACACCCCACAAGAAAAAATCTTAGTTAAGGAAGGAATTAAAACCTAGTTCGATCTACCCCCATATTTCTTAGTTGGACAACTTATGGTACAAGAAGACTACCACTCATACAAACCCTCATGGGCTCTACCTACTTGTTGTTAATCATAACGTTTTTAATCATAGTGGGATAAACAATGATACAAATTGAACCCTTCCGATCCCTTCCAAGGGGTTCAAACCCATCCTAGAAGGGTAATTCAAAAAATACCCTCCAAATAAAATGTAAATCTTAAAAATCACTTGTCATTTATGAATAAAAACAAATATAATAAAATGTCAAAATAAGGGTTGAATTTTCAATAACCCATCAATATACTCATATTCATCTCCAATGCTTGGTTGGTCAATTATAATTGTTTCATCACACAATACTTGCTTTGGGCATCTAAAGACTAAAACCATCGCTATTCTAGTTGATTCTTATATATTCCTTGATAGTGTGTACCCTTCCATAACATTAAATATATCACATTACTCACACCTATATAAACATTCTACCACCATATTGGTTTATGCACTACTTTATGTGTCACTTAATGAAATCTTCTCAAAGAAGCTTAGACATCTTTTTGTGAATCCCCTCTTGAATTCATGTGTTATGAGTGTTATCATACAATTGGTACTTTCCCAAAGCCTAAGTCAAGTGAGAAAAGATTGGCGTAACAATGGGATGACCTATCACCGTCACCTCAATAGGAAATCCATTTCTTTTAGGAGTAGGAAATAAGCTACCCCAAGGGAGGTGTCCCTAGTTACCTAAAGGGTTGGTGAAATAAGACAAGGATAAAGGTACCCCCCTCTCACTAGTCACTCAAATGCAAGGCTTATGTATCAAGGGGTGAAGCAATTAAATAAGGTGAATTGTACCTGCCCAGAACAAAACAACACAACATATATATATGGCAGTGAAGTACAAAAATGATATCTAAGCTTCAAGAGACAGTAAACCGTTGAAATATATGCAAGCTGATATAAAAGTGCAACAATTAATAGGTTTACAATAGTAATAAAAAAATATGTAATAACTGCAAAGCTACTCTTCAGAAAATGCTTTAAAAGACAATAGAAATATGGCATTTAATGTATAGGATGATAATAACTTGTCATAAACAAATTTTGAAGTATTAAGCTAGAAATAAATGTAGATTATGCATAAAATTTTCTGCTCTAAGATGGCTGTAGCAAACAATTATAACCGCAACAATAAAGTTAGTTTCCTAGGCTAAATCAATGTTAGTTTTGGTTAGTAAAATTTAGAGGAATTAAGGTTTAAGTGTTTGTTTTATCCCTCAACCAAAGAGAGGTGATGACTAGTGCCTTTAATGGGTTATGGAGTCAATAGTTTATAAACATTCACTTGGAGTAAGCAACAATAATGATTATACTTATCTAAGTAAAGGATGAATCTAAGAAGAGTATCACCTTAAGTGTTCTAGGATCCAATCTTTAGGGAGATGAGATAATTAGAGAGTAGGCACTTCTAGGCCATAGTGCCTTCCTCCTCCTTAGACTTATTGAAAAATATATTTAAATGCAACAACAATTAAACAAGGCTTCTAAAGTAATTAAATAAGAAAATATACCATAACCATTCAAAATGAAATGACAATTACATATTTACTTACTCCACCAAGAATAATCAATCAATAAAACCCTAGATATCAAAGTAACTTCACCAAAAAAATATCCAAGTTGCAAAATTTAGCCTCCAAGACAAGTGCACCTCACTATTTCAGCCAAGAACTCCCAAATAGGGTGAAAGTTACAGACCTCTCTCTTCCAATGTGAGAGTTGTGATGAAAAATGAATGTCACTTTGTGTATTTATACAAAATTTGACCTAAAATTAAATTTATTTTAGGTTGACCTCGACAATTCTTCCCTTAATTTAAAAATTAAATAAATTTACATAAAATATCACTAAACAAGGTGATGTCAGCCCTTTATAGGGTGATTTTAGGTCTCCTCAAGGAGACGTTAGGCTGCAAGAAAATGGCGATAGGCCTCCAAATGCCTCAATATTTGTCCACACATGCCACCATCATCTTCAAGGAACCCTGCCACGTTGGATGAGAAGGATGACGCCTCAGCTTCCAAAGGCTAGCATCTTTGTGCATGGAGGGAGGAATCCATCCCCCTAGGCATGCCAGAGTTCCTCTAAAGGAAATGATCTCTTCCTTTATCATGCAAGTTGGTCATCATTGTCATGCCCCAAGATTGGGGTCTCAACATCCATCCCTCGACTCCAAGCCCTCATGAAGGTCAGAATTGGTCATCTCCTCATAAATACCTATCCACCGGGAAAGGTCCTGTAAAGACAAAAAGGTACTCCCTCCAGGGGTCCATGAGTCACAAGTATCATAGAAAGTAAATCACATCTAATAATCAAACCACCTGAACATGTGCATTAAACCCCCCTAAACCAAACAAATTCTCAAGGACATTATACAATTTTCCAAATTTAGGTTTGGGAAGGGTCTCAGGGTGCCCTATTAGGTCAATCACTCCCACATCCAGGGTGTTTCCTAGGTAGAACCTATCCTAGTCATGTGTTATGCAATATGGTGTGGGGGTAAACCTTTGGGCATGGGGTTCATGACATACAAGGGTTTGTATTTTATTACCTATGGGTTCCTTTATGGAGGGTAAGCTTCCCCTTATACTCAAAGCAATTTTTCCAAGCTCATTTATTTCCATTTTCTTCTTCTTATCTCTTTATTTTATTTTTCTTCATGTTTCAAAGAATTAGTTGGAGGCCACTATCTTGTCTTGGTGTCCAGATACGACAGTTTCATTCATGAATACCTCACATAAATGAGAAGGTTGGATTGTGATGAGACCCCCTTTCCCTTAGTCATGCAACTAAGAGCCACTACCATGGCTTGGTGACCAAATAATGGTAATTTCATACCGCTAAATATGTATGATCCTGATAAGATGGTTCGTAATCAGACCTCCTATCCACCAACTAACACCTTGAATATTCATTATCATTTATTTTGTGGGTCCCATGTTATTATAGAGAATCATTTCATTCCTTTCTCAGGTATCCCTGGGAAAATCATCTCAAAGGTTTATGATTGGATTTTATCTCTTCCCAACTACTTTTACCCTCTGGGAATTTATCCCCTTCTTCCCATGAGATAAGGTACAATCCCTTCTTGGGTGAGTACACCCAAAAGTCCCAAAAGGTTTGGGAGATGGAGGCAATGAAGTATGGAAAGTGAAAAATATGGTATGGAATGGATGATGACGCTTCAAGGAACCACCCAGTAACAACCTATTCCTAAGGGTAAGCAACTTACTAGGACACAATGACACCCACCAAGTTTAAATAAGGTAAAGATCATATATTCCAAGCAAACGTTTTGAAATCAAGAAATATCTTTTGCAAAATGCCCAAATGCTTCAAATATTAGAGTGATACTTACCGTGATACATGGAATCATTACTTCATGGAGCAAGACCCACTATCTTATGGGACCAGGCCGATGTGGTGGACACATGTTGTTGGTGATGTGTAGGATGCATCAAAGAAAAGAAGGGGAAATCTGGGGCTATGCTCTATCCATCTAGCTCTCGATACTCCATGTCTACAACTCGTGGGCCTCGAGACATGATCTGCTTAGTTAACCCTAGGTTGGGGGGTAACATATGGCTCCTACTCTGGGACATGTGCTCACCATAGAGCGCATGAGAACCTCATCATCCTTGGTATGACCCATTCCTACTAAAATTCAAACAAAAATATTAGTGCATCTAAGGTGGTGATATCACCCTTTGTCCATATATGATGAAAATATCTCTAATATAGCATATAGTCATTAGCATATAATATATACAAGTGAGAAAAAAAGCAATATGAAAATGTAAGTAAATATACACTAATATGATATGCATGATATATACAATGGATGCAAATGCCTACCAACCTACTCTTACCTGTCGATTGAATGCTAGGTATAATCATATAACCAATACAACCATGATATAAATGTATCATAACACCTAACCTGCCCTTGTGCTTCATCATAAACCAAAAAAATGACAAGCTAAGCACACAAGTAACATGAGTTAGAGCATGGATCATATCATAATAAATCATAAAATCTAACTCATGGAGGCAGGAGGGAGGGAAAAAATGATGGGAAGAGGTATCACCACAAACTTGTCCTATCCAACCCAAAACATGGCTAAAAAAATAAGAAGAAGCCAGATCCTCATCCTCAGCTACAAGGCTATCTCCAGAAAGTCGAGAAGAAGGGAAAAGAGCGAACCCATGGGAATTTCTATGGTTGTCTATGGGAAATGAGAGCACAAGATAAGGGATGAAACCAGGCCTAGAGAAAAAAATTTCCCCCAAACAAAGGCTTACTTATTTTTTGTATGAAACTAGAAAGGAATATAACCAACCAAAGGTTGAAAACAACTCTGTATGATAGGCGGGTGACCATCATGAAAAAAAACACCAACCATATTTGTAGCATAATGGAAAAATGATAATAGCGGAGGTTGAAAATTATTTTCACAAAAATTATGGTCTAGGGAAACCATGTCCTCACCCTCATCAATGTTAGAGCACAATGAGGGTTGAGAATTTTCTTCATAGAATAAATCCAAGTGATCAAAAGAATAAGCACCGAACTCCTCAGGGCATGAACGAAAATCATCATGAGAATACTACAAAAGGTCATCCCTGGGTGGTTCGAACAAATTCATATCCATGTCATCCTCTTGTTGCCAAACATCTATATTAGTAGTAATCACATATGGTTTTTGTAAAGGAAACAATTGAAAATGACACTCAATATCATAAATGGGGTCTCCATTAGGACCAATCACATCCCATTTATGTCTCCCAACATGTATGAACTCATCAATATTTTTAATCACATTATTACATTTATCATAACATGAAGGGTCTAGTACAACCAAGGGTTCCTCTATTTCTTCACTTTCTGAATCATAGAACAAGGAATCATCAAAAACCTATAAAGGGAAATGAATTCCCATATTCTCTTGTTCTTGTGTAGGAGGGACAAAGGCCCCAATGACTTCATCAAATATAGGAGCAGATATTGGTACTTCATACTCATGACTCACCTCTTCAATCAGGTCTTCATTGTATTCTGTAGAATCATGGGAAAATTCTTTCTCCTCTTCAAGGGGTTGGAAAACTTCTTCATAAATATCTTCTTTTATGTATGAGGGTTCTTGGCATTGAGCATGGTGTGCACCACTGAGCTCTTCTACAATATTAGTGGTGAATCCTTCATCCTCTAGGACTACTACGATATTTTGAAGGACATCTTCATACGTATGGAATTTTGGTTTTGCGAACTCAATAAACCTACTAACAAGATCTATGAAAGAAGATATACCATTTTGTTCGCAACAAACCTTGATCCAATATTGTACAAATGATGGCAAGGAAAGTATGAACAATTTTACCACAACATCCTCTCCTTCAAATTCCAATTCAGTTATATGCTTCAAGAACTCTACAGTGTGAGTAATGGGGAGGACTCTAAAACTTGGAGAGTTGTTTAACCACTTAATATCAAAATAATGTGGGTATCCCTGAAAAGTTTCAAAATCAATAGACAGATACACTTTCTCCCAGGGTGTTATGATCTCATCATCCTTAGGTTTTGGGAGGGGTTGGGGTGCGTACTTAGAATATGCTTGAGATTCTCCGAGATTCTCCCTTGAGTCCTCACTCATTCGGTTCAAGCACTCAATCCGAGTCGTTCCTATGGTTTTATTCTCTCTTTATTGGAGTTTCTTCGGTGTGATATCAAGGTACTCTTGAGGAAACACAGTATAGATGGAATTCATGTGATTGGGCGCTCCATGAATATCCTTAGGGAAATCATGTTCAGAATGATAGTTTCTGTGTGGTATTGACCTAGGATCTTGTTGATCCATCCAATATTCACTCATCAATCTTGGGAGTGCATCTCAACATATTTCATGTTTGAAAATCTTGTGCTCCATTTTCTTTTTCTAGGGATTTTGCAAGATAAATCCTCCTCATCACCCATAAATGGTTGCTGGGTGGGAGGATCGTCTTCTTCCATGATATTAATATTATTGATGAGGACGTCATGGGAGCTTTCCAGGTCTGTAACCTTGTACTGAAGGGAAATTTCTTATGATAAATAATTAGTCTCACACGAGTTCATGTTATCCTCTAATTGGCAAGCAATATCTTGTTCTTTCCTAAGATCCTCAGGTGACTTGTCCCTTAAGAGGAATTGGATGTCCCCTTTGAAAGATCGTAGATATTGGCCTAATAAATTGGTATTTAGTAGTGAATTAGAAGGAATCTGACTGAGAAATGTATTGAAAATTTCATTGAACTCCCTCACAGACTCTTCTTCATGCTTCTGTATTTCTTGGTATTGGGAAAAAAAGGTAAGTCAAGTCCTTCTCATCTCCCCACTTTCTTATGAAGGAGTTTTCAAAGTCCTCCCAATATTTGATGCTATTATTTTGAAGGTTATTGAACCCCATTCTTGTGTGGCATGTCAATGAAGCGGATAAGAGTTTCATAATCACACTAGGATGTTCATTCCTAGCTTCATGGAGTTCAATACTATCATAAAACTTCATCAAATGGAGGTTTCCTGAGGTATGAACTTGACCAAAAAACTCAGGAAACCATGACCTAGTATTTATAGGAAGATTATGTGAACCACCTCATATTTTACTCATATCCAAAGGTCCAAATATCTCACTAGGAGACCATTTTGGAGGAGCCATAGGACAATAGGGTATGTACTGACGCCCACTCCGAGTCATTATCAATGGATTCCCCAGATAATT